>QLTV01004392.1:575735-587318 GCA_003457575.1 Thermophis baileyi
TTCCTTCTCTCTCTCTCCCTCTCTACCTACATCCCCACCTCTCTCCCTCCCTCCCTTCCTCCTTTCCTTCCTTCTTCCTTCTTTCTACCAGTCCCAAAGCATGGTGGGATTTTTTTTAATTTATCTAGGGAAACGTTTTAAAAAATGAAGCCTCTTCAATGTGCTACCATGCAGTATAAGGCTACTTTGAGATGATCTGGTTGTCATCATCACATGTAATTCCTCCCAGAATGTTAAATCACACCAACTGAGCTTCCAAAAAGAGCCTTTGGCAGGGAGAGCCTCGCAAAATATAACTTCTTGTCATGGACAGCCTAGAAGACTGATCCCAATTCCCTTTATTATCAAAATAATAGGCTTTATGGGGAAATACAGAAAGTGAAGCAGATAAAAGTAAGGTACTTCTGTTTCAAGCTGGAACAGGGATTTTCTTCCTCTTTGCTCACTGATCCTTTCTCAACTTGGAGTAGATGAACTGGGCTAAGATAAATTACAAGCTTCTCCAGGCTTAATGTTTCTGGCACTTTTATTATGACTAAATCCTTGCTGAATTTTTGATTGTACTCTAAATTATTTTTCCTACCTGGGGAAGGTAAGTTAAAAGAACCGGTTGCCTTTGAACTTACTTTTATTTTTATGCTTACAGCGAATTATTTTACTTCAGCTTTTTTTATTCTCTGTTTATAAATGATACACACATACAAATATAATAATTTCATATTGTTTTTTAATTACAGAGGTAAAAGTTAAGATGACAACTACAATGGTGCAATCATGGCTCTTCTCCTTTTTAATGTGACGAGTGCAAAAATGGGTGGAGCTTTAATTGTGCCAAAATGGCCACCATTGTGACGTTTTCAACTACACCCTGTGAATACCCCTGTCAGAAAATCAACTTATGGAAGGGGAAAATACAGGGAAAGAAAAGATGAAGGGTTTGGCCTGACTGCTATTTACTTTTGCAGCCAATAGTCTCTTTCAACAAAAGGAAAATTCATTATTCATATAACTCATAAATACATCCATTTAATGAAGTGGTATTTCCTTAATCTGCCAACACAATCAAACTTGAAGCATATGTTCTAAAGCAGGGGTCTGCAACCTTGGCAACTTTACGACTTGTGGACTTCATCTCCCAGAATTCCTCAGCCAGCGCATGCTGGCTGAGGAATTCTGGGAGTTGAAGTCCACAAGTCGTAAAGTTGCCAAGGTTGCAGATCTCTGTTCTAAAGGACTTTAGGAAATGTGTTAATGGCCATTTACAAAATAACAATCTATGGATGCTTTCCTTGGTGCCTGCATGGTTCCCTGCCCACAGGATTTCATTTTTGTTATTTTAAATTTTAAAAATAGAAAGTTGTTTCAATTATATGTCTGTTGGCAGGAATTGGTTTAACATCCTGGAATTATAATCCTGGCTAAAGAAAAAGGGGTGTGTATAAGATCTGCCCTGATTAGGCATGGATCAAGCCTAGCCTAATGTATTGCAGTAATTTGTTTCCAACAATAGAAAACACAAGCTCTTCATAACTAAGTAAAAAACAAATAATCAATTTTTGATTTTGCAGTACTGGAACTTTTTTGGGGGGAGGGGGTATTACAAATTTGGATTCCAGCTGTAGGAGAAGGATGAACTAACTGCCTTTGGGCATTTCTTATTTCTTGGATAATTTAAAAAAAGATATATATCCTAACCTCCAGAATGTTAAACCTAATCCTTTTAACCACTCCTTTACTCACCATATTAAAAATGAGAACATTAATAAGGATAAAATGCTATCTATTAATTTCAAGTTTCATAAGAGACTGTTCCTCTCAAGCGAATCAAAGCATGGAGATAGCAATCATCGAAATTATCTATGTACATTTTCCAGAAATCCTTACAATAATTTTATACTGAAGCCATAATATTCTCTAGACTGAAACTGAACACAGGGAGAAGAGGTTTAGCAGCAACAACAGCAACAATCTCCCTTGATAGACCATTCAAGAGAAAGAAAAGGGAAATATTCTCTGCAGCTAAGAATCTGTTTGCGAGTTTCAGCTAGGATTTTTGCAAAAATGATACTGGGTTGGCTGGGCTGGGGAAAATCTCATTTAAGCCCTATGTTAGTATGAATCAATCTGTGGGCAAGATTAGACCCATGTGCTAGAAATTCTCCATCCTTGCCTTAAAGGCCTCATGGCTAAGAAGAGATACTGATCTCAGCATTACTAGTACAGTTATGTAATGACTTGGACTGTGAATGGCAGATTGTATACATTAAACAAAATAGCATGATGAATTGAATAAATTTCCAAAATTGATCTAATGAGGTTCTTTGAATTGAATCCCTGGTTTGGAGCCATTTGATCTGAATTTATGATTCATTTATATGATTTATATGGTTGTCCACTCTACCAAAGTGATTCTGAGTGGTATACAAAGATTAAAATAACAACCACAGGCAATGTCTCATGTGATCAAGGTAAAAGCAATAAACCACAATTATGAAGACCATCTCAACTGCAGACCTGGCCTAACCTCCTGTCCTAAATGACAGGAGAACCAGCCAGGTCTTCAGAGCCTTGCAAACAGGGTTACGGCCATCCAAATTGAGAGGACTAAGTTTAGACATTCATTAAAATATCCCAATTTATTTGGAAGGATCTGGTTCATTCAGTATTCAGTAAGAGCCGTGGTGGCGCAGTGGTTAGAATGCAGTACTGCAGGCTACTTCTGCTGATTGCTGGCTGCCAGCACTTTGGCAGTTCGAATCTCACCAGGCTCAAGGTTGACTCAGCCTTCCATCCTTTCGAGGTCAATAAAATGAGGGCCAGATTGTTGGGAGCAATATGCTGACTCTGTAAATAGCAATAGCAATAGCACTTAGACTTATATACCGCTTTACAGTGCTTTACAGCCTTCTCTAAGCGGTTCACAGAGTCAGCATATTGCCCCCAACAATCTGGGTCCTCATTTTACCCACCTCGGAAGGATGGAAGGCTGAGTCAACCTTGAGCCGGTGAGATTTGAACTGCTGAACTGCAGCTAGCAGTCAGCTGAAGTAGCCTGCAGTGTTGCACTCTAACCACTGCGCCACCTTGGCTCCTAAATCGCTTAGAGAGGGCTGTAAAGCACTATAAAGTGGAGTATAAGGCTATTGCTATTGCTATTTTCATTAGTTTTCAAATTCAATTTCAGATTCAATAGAATCACACTTTAATTAATTATCTGGAGTAGGGTGTTGCCCAGTCCAACTGAAAGAATAAGGTTTTTCAACTTTCTTTCTACACAACTGCAATAAATAATACAAACCTGTGCAGGTCTATACAAAAGTAAGCTCTACTGCAAGCTTGAAACCTACGTTCTTTTAAAAACAAATCAGAATTTATGTTCACTGAATAGGGTTTTCCTGAAATCTACAGTATCTCCATTAAAAAATAAAATAAAATTTCAGGGTTGAAAAAAATTGTGGAAATGTGGAAAGTTTTTTATGTGGTCAGAGAAATTATTTAAAATAAACCACTATGAAAAAAGAAAATTCTAAAATTATTTGAAAGTTGTTAATACTATTTCACTAGCAATAAGGCCTGGCTTGATTTATATCAACCAAATAATCCAGCTTTTGGAATTGGTTAACAATGTGATCCTAAGTTTGTCAAAACCTAGTAGAGCAAATTTAACATTACTGTGCTGTCCTGTTATAAGTACCTTATGGCTACTATTGTTGTTTTTACATAGGCATGAAGTGAATCACATTCAAGGAATCAATTCATATTTCTTCTAGTCTCTTCTCTTCAAACTATAATTTTGGGACAAAGAACCTCCCTTAGATTCTGACTCTTCATAGAGAAGGGCAGTAAAGGAAAAATGTGTGATGTGGTTATGGTAACTCTCATACTTTCTTTCCAAGTTTCTGACACTCCTTCACTAGTTTCATTTCTCTGCTTTACTCCAAACTATAGTTTGTTTTACAGTTACTCTAAGATGTACTTTCAGTCTTGGAGCTGATTGTTATACAGTATAATCACAATGGCAATCCTTGTATATATGTAAGAGAGCCAGTTTGGTGTAGTGGTTAAGGCACTAGGCTACAAAGCAAAAGAGTATGAGTTCAAGTCCTGCCTTGGCCATTAAAGCTGGCTGGGTGACTTCAGTCAGCCCAACCCACCTCACAGGGTTATTGTTGTGGGGAAAATATAGTAGAAGGTGGAAGGTGGGTTGGATATGTTTGTCACCTTGAGTTATTTGTGACAATAATAAAGCAGGATATAATTTAAAAAATGAATGAAATGAAAAGGAAATGAATGTTAAACCTTAGAACGCAAGCAAAACCAGTTCCAACTTTGGACAACTAGAGGTAAGTACACATGGTAATAAAGGGAGCCAGCACTGACTTTTCCTCTTAATGCTTCAGCTGCTTCTCTCCAAAAATAAACTGTGGATGCTATGTGATTTTTCCTGGAGTCCCAAACCAATTTGCTACCTCAGGTGTGGTAGACTAGGGGTCCCCAACCCCCTGGCTGTGAATTGGCACCAGGCCACGGTATGTCAGAAACCGGCTGCGCAAACAAGCAAAACCTGCTACCTCCAATCTGTGGAAAAACCTCTCTCCACAGAACTGGTTCCTGGTGCCCAAAAGGTTGGGAGCCACTGTGGTGGACTATCTTCACCCTGGTTATTTTTGAAGCAGGACTCATCTGCCTATCCAAGGGGATCTGTATATAAATTGGTTACCATTTTGTCCTTCAATCAGACAAAGTGTCTTGGCCCCTCCCTAAACATTTGAATCACTACAATTTCTCTAATTATTGCAGTATGCGGTTTCTTCTTTTTAAATGTGGCAGGAATAATGCTCCGAGTGCAGTTAAATTCATTTTCTTTATGCAAAATACAGATGTCCCATTTTTCCTCCAAGAAGCTCAAGGCAGCATACGTAGCTCTGACCGAAGTCCATTTTATTTTATTTCAAGATTGTAAAATAGATTGGGTTGAGAGGTAGCTGCTCTGGCTTCACACAGTGAGTTTAATTGCCAGCTGGGAATGTGGATATGGGCCTCTTCAGTCCCAGTTCAACACTGTAAGTACAACACAATGCCGACCCTCTGCAATAAGAACTGTGTTTTTATAAATTAATTCTAGGGTTATCTTCAAATGGCCAGGCACATAAAAATTCATTGAAATCCAAAGAATTAGTCCAGAAGTGAGTTGTTGCCTGAAACACAACATGGGAAGGAGGTCTAATCAAGTTGATCACCTTTTAACTTCAGTATCCTTTATTTTACATGAGGCTCAGAAATTCCTATTGAATATTTAGCTGCATTTTCATAATGCCTAAAGCCAAAAATCTCTGATTAACACATTATACTAGGCTGAACTTGTCATTCTCATTCATTCATTCTCATTCAGGTATAACATCATTATCAACAACAACCACTTGCAAGTTCTGTAGATTTTAAACTAAGCTTCGATATCAGAAGGTGCTAAACAGATAGAGAATAACTCAATATTGTCTTGGTACAATTGAACAATAACTCACTTTAGGACTTTCTTTAGCATCACATAGCTGTGGCTTAGTCAAAAAAAAAAACCCCATTAGAAAACAGAATGAAACATGATATATACTAAGCCAGTGCTTCCAAAAAGGTGCTCTACAGCACCACTATAGGGGATAGCAACATAGCTTCCATTTGAAATTCCTTAAGGAGTTACATCCATGATCCTGACAGATATTGCAGTTACTTTAAGGAAATGCAGTCAGTTGCTATAGCCACACCTAATGAACGCCAAAATACCTTTCTGGAATAAAATCTGAAGCATTACTCAGTCTTAGTATATATGTAGGAGATGACCAGGCTGAGCCCGAGGGAGGGTCAAATGCATCGTCAGTCATGAGTCCTTTCGTGCCCACAAGAGATCCAAGTCCAGCCCACCTTGAATTCCTTCCACTTTTATCTTCTGCTAATTTCCCTTGGCTGTTAGTAGTTCAGATTCTTGTAGAGCGCTTAAGTTTGCAATAAATCTTTATACCCATTTGAACTGTCTGGATCTCTTGATTTTCCCAATGATATACCTGCATTTCTTGATAATTTGTTTGATATCATTAACATTTATTTTGCTGTTTTGCTAAATGAGCTACTAAATAATGACACGTGCAAGCAATATAGACCATGTATTCATGAAGACAGAGCTAATTTAACCCTGGAAAGGAAAATTCTATTATTACTTTTGAGTTCTTGGTAATCCTAATGAGAAGAAATGAGAATAGATGTAAATAGCCATTAACTCCTCATGTTAAATCAACTATCAAGTCTCTGTATATCCATAGCTCAGATTAATCATATTGAAGAGTCAAGTCTGCTTGTCCTATTATGAGGAGACTTTTCTCCCAATTATGTACACAGTCCAGAACATAGCACCATGCATGTAAGACCTCCTGTTAAATTTAGCTATTCAAATTAAGGTAATTAAAGAAAGAAATGGCAAGGGGCACAGAAACAAGAGGGAGAAAAACTCTTAAACTATTAAAATGGGAAACATACATATGTATTAACAGAATGGCTTACTGAGGCATTTATCAGAATAGCAGAGTTTCAGTATTAACTGGGTGGAGACTGCTAATAGGACTTGGAGGTAGGAGAACTCAAATATTTATTATTCATTTAAAAACAGAGGTTAAATTACCTCAGCTATGTATAAACCTAGGCCAGATAGATTCAGGAAAGAATAAAATATGTAAGTTATTCAATTAAATGTCTTTCTAATTTGCCCACTTAGGAAAGGGAAGCTTGCAAATGGGGGAGGCTGATAAAGAACCCAACAATAAAACTACGAATACAGATTTGAAGTACCTCCGCCATTTTATATATGTTATGAATGCAACACATACAATAGGAGCATAGCTTGATTATGTATTTGCAATAACTACCTTGACATTTTTTTAGAGCCCACAACCATCACACTAATCTTGAAACACTTTTATAGATTCTTTAAATGGGATGACATCACAGGGAACCTTTGAAGTTCATAATGAGTGATGCAAGGTATATTTGGGTTCTATACAGTCTTAGTCAGATTTCAAGTAGATCTATCAAAATGAATGGAATCCAAGCCAATCATTCCAATTTAGTTTTCCTTCAATTCCATAAATCAGAATAGGATTAGGTCTGGATCCAGCCTTTATTTTGTCACTTCTGCTATTAAGAAAATATCTCCGTATTCACATTATATGACGCCAGAAACATTCAACATAAATACTTGAAGAGGAAGGTCAGGACATGCGAAGATATCCATGGTATCAATTCAGAATACTGCTGTTTTCAGTATCAGTTCAGAGCCACTCAAACTGATATTTTAGGGTTCTAGTTGATGTGAAAAAGTCTACCTTTGCAGTCTCTTGACAAAGGACTTGGTTTTCAATTGAATATACAACATACACATGATAGTAGAAGCAACTATAGTAAGCCCCTGACTTTGCATGTTAACCAGAGGTGGGTTGCTACCGGTTCGGACCGGTTCACCCGAACCGGTAGCGACCCACTGGTGATGTCACGATGACATCACCGATCCGGTTCAGTCGGTGCCGGTCCGTGGGCGCCGCCATCTTTTTTTTTTTTTGAATTTTTTTTTGAATTTTTTATTTATTTTTTTCTTCTGCACATGTGCAGAAGCCGAGTTTCCGGCACTGTGCATGTGTCACCATCTTGTTTTCGGCTTTTTAAATTTTTTAAATTTTTTTTTTACTGCACATGCGCGCGGCCACGTGGCACGGGAGGAAGCGAACCGGCAGCGAGGTAAGTTAGAACCCACCCCTGATGTTAACATTCATTATTTCCATATTATTTTTTATTTGGAAATCTGGGGAATTCTAGGTATAAAGTAGAAATGGGGATGGGGAGAAAGGGAGAGGGAGAAGGAGAGGGAGAGAGGATAGTCTTATGAAGTGGTTAGTTTGCATTATTTCATTCTCCTACATTACAACTTATGTGCCTATATACACCATGTGATCTGAAGCACAGAGAGCAAGAAAAAATTACTGGCATTTGTATGCAAAGTATGGAAATTCCAGAGTTTTCAAATGCCTTTGAATTTTGCTTTCTTCATCAGTCACAATACAGTCTGAATTAGTTAGCTGAAGTTGTGTCCAGAACAGTGGTCCATTCTTGAAACACCACTGCCTATAAATATATTAGCCATTTAGGATTTAAAGATCCACCCGATGTTTTCTCATGGCATCTACTGAATCTAGAATACCTGCAAGTTGGATTCCTTGCTGCAATCAATAATTGATTTTTTAAAATATATCCTATCAATGTGTTAAGAAATAATTGTATTATTTTAAAATGAAATATTATATTTCATTTTAAGGTTATATTAAATATCGGTATTGCCTAGAATAGCACCAGCTGCTTAGATCTTACACTGCAAAAAAATGGATTTTTTATATTTTTGTTATTCCTTGTGGGATTTGAAAGGCACTGGATATTTAAATATGTCTACCCAGCAGTTTGGGGAAGTTTCTTTTTCTCTCTATGAATGTGCAGTTGGATTTCTCGAGAAACAAAGAAACAAAAATAGAAAAAGTCCCGAGGTATTTATTAGAGATAAATATGGGTCCCAGTTCTAAAAAGATGAAAACTGCACAATTACCTTAACTTTATCTCCTTTAATAGTGTTTTGGTCAATCTGGAGAGAGGGATAAAAGTATAGTAAATGGAAGTGTTATCTCTATGCTAATGAAAACAACATAATTAACAAAATGAACTACAGCACATTCTTCTAACCATATACACTACAGTCTGCAGATAAAGGATGCTTTCCTTTATCTTCCACTTGGGCTTCTCTGTATGTTGAATAGAGAGAGAGAAAGAGAGAGAGGAGGGGCACAAAGCTAAGTTAAGTGGTACTTCCAGGTATTTGTGGATTGAAAACTGTGTCCATATACAGCTGTGTGCGAAAAAGAAAGAAAGCTCAATGACAAGGGAAGAGTCAAATATAACTGACTGTATCAAAATAGATGAAAGCATAAGCAGCTGTAGGAGGAGTGGCAGAGCTTCGGGGCAGAGTCAAGAGAAGAATCAGCCTAGAATCCTTACATTTCACAAAAGGTCTAAGCCCAACCCCTCTTCAATTTCATTAACCTTTATCTAGTGCCAAATGAATGCTGACCATTGGATGACTAGATTCTGCTGTATAGGCATGAGTAACAAATCAGCATAATTGGAATTTGATGTGTGGTCCTGATCCTTTGCACCTGCAGTGGCTTTCTCTTAATTTTATACACTTACTTTGTATGTGTGTATGCATCATGGCACTATTTTCGGGTAACTTCTCATTATGTGCAATGTATAGGATAGATTTGTTTGATGGAACTCAGAATAATATGGAATATTATACCAGAATCTGGGACGGGATCCAGAAGCATTTCATGAAACATCTTCTAGATATTATTCATAGCATCATTTGGATGTCAATAGTATTTTATTGCAATGGGAGAGCTAGTGGTCAGCTGGTCCAGTTTGGAAACACCTTTCCATGAAGAGAAAAATGAATTAAAATGCTGATCATGCCTGAGGATATTTATAGAAATTTATTGGCCACATCCTGTGAGATTTGCTGGAGCATTAGAGCAGAAACCGTGTTAGAGCAGAATAAGCATTCTGTAAAGTAAATTGCCAGCCCAAGACATTCTCCAGAGAAGAGAAAGAGAGTAGTTAAACTGGACTTGAGATGCAGAGATTTCTTTTCCCTACATAACATATAATCTCAAGAACTACCAAACCTACATTTTCTTAAGCAAACAGCACATGTTCTCTGTTTAGTGTTATTGCAATCACTTCTTAATTGTTTTTACCAGTCAAAACTGAGACATACACTCTACGAGCAGCCAGAACAATAAGACACATTCAATAAAACACTTGAGTATGTTTTGTGTAACTTCCAGTTGAGCACGAAACAGAGAAAAATTACATGGTTAAATCAAAATTTAAATTATATTGTTAAATCAAAAAAAGTCTCACCTGCAAAGGAATCTGACCAGGAATACATGGAAAAAAATTTATGTTAGATTTCTTCTGCACCGTTGTGCTTCATCTATTAGTTACTCTCACTTCTTAGATATTAAAATATTTTTAAAATGATTTTATTAAAATTGGCATTTCAAGCAGCTCATGCTACAGACCAGTTTAGTTCATGACAAGTTCCCAGCCATTGGTTCCAGTTCTGTCCAGAAATTGACTGATACTACTATAGTGAACTATGGGCATATTTCTTACCATTGTTTGTATAGCTATTTGGTTTAATTTCTGCAATAATAGACATTCATTACTGAAAAATACTTTGACTATGTTTGAAAAGTTGGTAATGTAAGGAAACAGCCTGTGATTCAAAGCACTACTAGAAAACATAACTTGTGTCAACCCTGAAGCTGGCCTGACCGAAGCCATTTTGAAGCTTCAGTGTTACCACACTAGAGCTGAGGGATAGGGAGGGGGGATAGAAATAACTGGGGTTTTGTAGCCAAAACAAAATACTTTCTCCTGGGAGCCAAGGACATTCCCACAGGTGGTCGGGGAGAGGAGGAGTGATGTTACCAGGCAACTGGATGGCACCTTGATTGGACCATGTGACTGATTGTTTGGGAAAGGGGAAAAACTTTTACTTTTAATTAAGGTGAAAATCGCTGGAAGAGTGGAGATAAGTCTCATAAAGTCCTACAATATAGAGTACTCAACTAGACCGGCATATCATTCCCTAGAAAGACTTTTTGCTGTTGGTAGCTATGAATCATCTTTTCCCAAAAACCCTTGAACTTCCATGCAGACTCTTTCAAGAACTTCTTTATAGGTCCACTGATGCCTGCAAGGCATGTAGACCTTATAGATCTTACAGATACCTATAATAGCTTAATTTCTGCTGTTGGTTTCTATCATCGCATTGCAATGTGTTTAATCTCTCTTTTCTTTCTGTCATTGCAACTTGTAAGAGATGTCTATGCTCTGTTAGCATTCAGCCTTTGCAAATTGATGTGATGTCTATTGCACTTTGCAATTTGCTAACTCTGATCTATGAGTTAGGTACCAAATAAAACCAACACGTGAACCTCAATTCTTTTGAGTGTTTGGCTGTTTGCTACAGAACCTAAGCAGTAACTCCTTGTTCTACTGCCTCTTTACAACTACCAAGAGGACAATATGACAACTTCTGGTACACTTGAAATGTGATGTAAGCAATTTAGAGCAAGCATACAGGAGGAGGAGAAAAATTTAGAGGAGGCAAAAGAATGGGGAAGAGTGAGGTCAAAAATGTACAAATAAATGAACTAAATAGAAAAACTGAGTCAGCTGAAAAGTAACGATCAGAACTGATAGGAAGATTCTGAGAGAGAGAGGGGGGGAGGGGGAGAGAGAGAGAGACAAGAAAGAAAGAAAGAAAAAGTGAGAGAGAAAGCGAGAAAGAGAAAGAGAGAAAGAAAGAGGAAGAAAGAAGAAGGGAGAGAGAGAGAGAGAGAGAGAGAGAGAGAGAGAGAAAGAAAGAAAGAAAGAAAGAAAGAAAGCAAACATATGACCACAAGTGAACCCAAAAAAATGGTGGCTAAGCAA
>QLTV01004392.1:596804-610735 GCA_003457575.1 Thermophis baileyi
TCTTCTCCCCTTCACTTCACTTCCCTTCCCCTCCCTTCCCCTCCCCTCCCCTCCTCTCCTCTCCCCTCCCCTCCTCTCCCCTCTCCTATCTTTCCCTCCCCTCCTGTCCTCTCCACTTCCCTCTTCTCCTCTCCTCTCAACAGGTTTTGTCCCAATTTTCTCCAATGCAGATTTTTCCCCTACTCTTGGTATTACCAATATGTTTCTATTTTTATATACCGTATTTTTCGGAGTATAAGATGCACCTTAGTTTTGGGGGAGGAAAATAGGGTGGGAAATTCAGCGCGGAAGGGGTAAGAGAAGGCAGCAGCTGTTCCAGGTAGCCATTTTGGGCACCGTGCTGAACGTTTGGAGGCTGAAAACGCAACGTGTGGAGCCCAAAAACACAAGCCATTGTCGGTGGCAATCTCTGTAGCCAGGAAGAGGACGCGCTGAGGCCGAAGGGTAGGGGCCGGAGGGTGAGCGGGGCTACATTCAGAGTATAAGACGCACCCAAATTTTCAGCCTCTTTTAGGAGGGAAAAAAGTGTGTCTTATACTCCAAAAAATACGGTAGTTTTAATTTTTCCATTAAAAAATCCAATAGCATTATTTATTGTAAGTAAATTAATAGATCAAATTCATCTTAAAATAATTTTTATAGCCCTTCAGCTATTTTAAAGCAAAAATCCTTTAAATATAGCTCACTCATTGGTTTAGTGAAGGAATAATGTATGAATCTTTTTTTATCTCTCTGTCCCTAACCTTACCTTTAAACTCTAAAATCACTGTTGCAAGGACTAATGAAGAGATCTTATGGATAAAATGTCGATATTAATAAAAGCAGTAACTTACATTTGCAGTATTCACCATTGATTGGCTATCCTCCTTTCCTTGGAGTGAAATAAAACTCCACGTGGCTGCCATTAGTTAATTTGGAATATAGGAAGCCATTTAATTTGTATAGTTAGAATTGCAAGCAAAACAGAAGATCTGTGCAGACTTTCATAATTAAATTGGCATTTGATCTTATGGACAAATTAGTGGGTAAGATAGTCACAATTATAATACTACAGGATAATGGACTGAGGATATTTGTGTTGGTTGTATCTTTGTTGCATATTTATAATGCCAATAAATCTAAGTGGAAACTTAAGTCTGGAATCCAAAATACACAATACTTTGCCTTTGACTACATATTCTTATTTTAATGTTCAGTACATTAGGCTTCCAGCACACCAAATACTGAACATTACAGTAAGAATATGTAGATTAAAAGGGGAAAGCTATGTGTTTGGATTCCAGAATTGTTTTTCTCAAAAATTTGTACATATATTATGCAGTTGTGGATTACAGGTAGTCCTCAACTTATGACCAGAATTGAGCACAACATTTCTGTTGTTAAGTGAAACATTTGTTAAGTGAGTTTTGCCCCATTTTACGACCTTTCTTGCCAAAGTTGCTAAGTGAGTCACTGCATTTGTTAAGTTTGTAACATAGCTGTTAAGTGAATCTGGCTTCCCCACTGACTTTGCTTGTCAGAAGGTCGCAAAAGGTGATCACATGACCCCAGGACACTGCAACCGTCATAAATATGAGCCAGTTGCCAAGCATCCAAAGTTTGGTCACATGACCACAGGGATGCCCCAATGGTCATAAGTGTGAAAAACGGCCATAAGTAACTTTTTTCAATCCTGGTGTCACTGCGAACGGTCACTAAATGAACTGTTGTAAGTCAAGGACTACCTGTAGTTGCCATTTATACAAGTGTGGCATGATGTCAGTTTGTTCCAAATGTAAGAAAACATCAGAGAATTATAAAAGATGAAATTTAAGCCCTTTATTAAGTAGAAACTGTTACTTATATTTGCATCATTTCACCTGGTGGCAGAAAAAGGACACACAGCAAGAATATCTGATTCTGATCTCATGAATTTCCAGAAAGATGGTAAAGTAGCCTCTCACTATGAAATTGTCAACACTTCAGCAAGAATAAAAGCATTTCTTGCATGACTATTCTGAAATGAAAACCTCCCCTAAACTTGAATGAAATGACTTCTTTGGTATTCTTTGAAATCATTTGTGTACACTAAAAAAACAACAACAATAATGTAAATTACATTAACACACCGCTGGACACAAAGCTGAAGAGGCATCACAGGCTTGAATGGCTTATGCAGTTAATGTCTATATTTTGAACATGAATGGGAAGCTCTTGTGGAAGGAGGACATTATATGAATTTGATTTTTTTTAAAAAAAACTGAAATATAGTGGGATTTAAAAAAAAGAAATAACCCATTTCATTTAAATGGATTGATTTTGATTCCTGATGTCAGTAGATAGATGTAAAGCTCTGTGCTGCTTTTGTAAATGTCAATTGATATGGAGAACAGGTTGAATAATTTTATACATTTGAGAGGAGGGTTGGTCTAAAGGTTTAGTGAAATTTGAATTTAAAGTCCTAGCTTATAGTGGACTATAGAAGGAATAGATCAGACATCCAGCCCTTGCTTATCAATGGAGACCGAGTGGAGCAAGTGGCCAGTTTTAAGTTTCTGGGTGTTATCATAAAAGAGGACCTGACCTGGGGCACTCACATTGCAGCACTGGTCAAAAGGGCCCAGCAGAGATTATACTACCTGAGACTTCTCAGGAAACAACAACTGAATGAAAAACTGCTGGTGGCCTTCTACCGCTGCACCATAGAGAGTATTTTAACCTACTGCATCTGTGTATGGTTTGCCAATTGCACAGTGGCAGATAGGACAGCACTCCAGAGGGTAAACATCATTGCCCAGAGGATCATTGGTTGCTCTCTCCCCTCTTTGGAAGAGCTTTATGGCTCCCGCTGCCTTAAGAAATTTAAAGCATTCTTAAAAATCCATCTCATCCTGGGCACTCTTTTTTTGAACTATTACCACCTGGCAGACGGTACAGGACAATAAAAACAAGGACAAATAGGCTGAAAAACAGCTTCTATCCCAGGGCAATAACCATATTGAATTCTACGGTATAGTACAATATCGTGTTTTCAATTTCAATTATACAGAATGTAAAGGATGTATGTTTGTGTTTTTATTTTTTTAATTATAATGTACACTGAAGACGGCATTTGATTTCGTTGTGCCATGTGCAATGACAATAAAGTAAAAAGTAAAGTAAAGTAAAGCTTTGCTACCTGCTTACTATCCTCCTTAATAGTGAATCTCTTAGCTCTGAACAAGTAAATCAGTGGAACACAGGAACAATGTCAAGCGCCAGGGAAATCAGGTGAGTATAAAGTTTTATTGCAAACTTAAGCTCACTACAAGAATCCGACCAACTAATGGTCAAGAGAAATGTGCAGGACATAAGAGAGGCATTCAAAGTGGGCTGGACTTAGGTCTCTTGCGGGCGCAAATGGACTCGTGACTTACGGCACTTTTGGCCCCTCCCTCATGCTCAACCTGGTCATCTCCTAAAAATAAGGAAACAATAAGTGTGAAAAGAAATAATATATAGGCTGAGAACTGATGCACAATATTTGATTTAAGTAGCAAGACTAAAAGCATAGCTGGGATTTAGAATTGCTAAGAATCAAAGTCATTGTATATCTTCGGAGTGATATGCACTTTTCAGTGTTGGGACCATTACTGAAGAGGCCTATCTTCTGATCCCAAACCCCTTTCATTTCCTGTGGGAGTAAGAATTTAAGTGGAGATGATCCAGATCCAGATGATTTGACAAGATGGACATCATTTAGGCACAGTAGCAAACTACACCCAGACTAGCTGGTGTAACCAAGTTATACCAAGCATAGCTGGGATCTTAGAGAACAATATAGTTTTTTATTTTATTCATTGAGTGTCCCTAGATCACCACAAGGGACAGTGCTATCCACTCCAGATAGCACTTCAGAATTCATTTTCTGAAATTTCACATCCTGCTGTTCTTGAATGTAATGTCTTGCATTTTGGATTAGGAAAGAATATAACTATTATCTGTTACATAAAGTTTATATCTCTATATCTATCTATCTATCTATCTATCTATCTATCTATCTATCTATCTATCTATCTATCTATCTATCTATCTATCTATCTATCTATCCATCCATCCATCCATCTATCCATCTATCTATCTACCTACCTACCTACCTACCTACCTACCTACCTATCTACCTATCTATCTATCTATCTATCTATCTATCTATCTATCTATCTATCTATCTTATATATCTATATCTATACACACACACATGCATTACATATCTGTGTATGTGAATGAGATAAAAGTGGCTCACTATCTTAATTCACCAGCATATAAAAAGGAGGAAATAAACAACAATCAGATTTGCCAGATTCCATTATTATAATCAGCTCAATAAAAGGAGTTTCAGCCCTCCTGTGGAGCTGATTTCCTGGTCTACCTATCTTGATGTTCGTCCATTGTGTTCAAAGAGGACCTTGACATCTAACAGGTTGTGGGCTGTCCACGATGTGTCCGTAGGTGGCTGGTAAGGCCTATACAGGCACGAAATGTTCTGCCACATGTCGGGCAGACATGTGTGGGCACCATTGTTGCAGCATTTGCAGCTCTGGCTTTGCAGAGTGCTCACTTCTCTTGTGCTATGGTTGTTCTTCTGTCCTCAGATGTCTGGCAGCCTTGGTGGATCAGCATGCACCATGTTGATCGATCTTGTGCCAGGTTTTCCCAAGAGGTGTGTCGATATCCAGGGACTTGAAGGAGGCTTTCAACGTGTCTTTGTATTGCTTCCTTTGTCCCCCGTGCAATCGCTTTCCTTGAGACAGCTCACCATAGAGGAGCTGTTTGGGGATGCGATGGTCTGGCATCCTTGCAACATGGCCTGCCCAGTGTGTCTGGGCTTTCATCAGCAGGGTGTGAACTGATGGTAGGCCTGCTCTGGAGAGGACTTCTGTGTCTGGCACCTTGTCCTGCCACCGGATCCTCAGAATTCTACGGAGGCAGGTATCCTATCTTATCAGTGGGGAAAACAGCAACAACAGCATGTTAGATTTAACTGAATTGACATGAGAAAATTTATTTGTCTGGCTAAGGATCAAAATCAATTCAATTTATGAACTGATTATAAAATACAAGAGGACATTGATATATTGTTTGATCGGGAGATTTGTCCAAAACACTCTGGGAGGGTTACAGTGCACATGGTTTGATGTAGTGCTTAAGCATCAGGTTAGAAAATGGACACTGTGAGTTGTAATCCTGCCTTAGGCACAAAGTCAATAGGGTGACCTTGGCCCAGTCATGCTCTCTCTCAGTCCTAGGAAGCAAGCAATGGCAAATTATTTCTGAAAATCTTGTTAAGAAACCTGCAGGAATTAGGCCAAGCAATTGTTAGGAATGATTGATTGATTGATTGATTTAATTAATTAAACCCAGAACAAAATATACCAAGAAACCTGTGTCTGGAAGAGTTTTACAAATTAACTTTTTTTAAGGGGTTCCCACAAAGAAGAGGGAGTCAAGCTATTCTCCAAAGCACCTGAGGGTAGGACAAGAAGCAATGGGTGGAAACTAATCAAGGAGAGAAGCAACTTAGAACTAAGGAGAAATTTCCTGACAGTTAGAACAATTAATCAGTGGAACAACTTGCCTCCAGAAGTTGTGAATGCTCCAACACTGGAAGTTTTTAAGAAGATGTTGGATAACCATTTGTCTGAAGTGGTGTAGGGTTTCCTGCCTAAGCAGGGGGTTGGACTAGAAGACCTCCAAGGACCCTTCCAACTCTGTTATTCTAACTTAAACAAACTGTTGTTGGGTAGAAATAAACTTTTAGAAGAAGTCTATCTTTTATGTGAAATGGTATAATTGATATCTTTTTTAATATACTGTGTTTTCTTATGTGTGATTGCTTTATGTTTGTAAAGCTGCTGAGAATCCATGCTTAATCTATTGGGATATACAGTACAGATGGTCCATACAAAAATAAATAGTGTCATTTGTCATCGGGTACCTGTATGTTTAAATAATGATATTATAATTGCACAAGATACTCCCACACACACACACACATATATATAATGGGGAGGGGCGACAGAGTCTCTTTGATCTTGGAAGAAAGGTTCCATGCTTAATAGCACAATTTAGGATTGTAACTCATGAAATCATTTAATCCCTTCCTAAAAACTTGGCCACCATTATATATCATGCTTCTTCTTGTTGTTCCTTTTTTTTTTTTTAACAAGCCCTAAGTGATAGTACTGTGCAGATCTTTAAAGGGGCACTTCACTTCCTGGGAGGTTTGATCAAAGTGCTCCTTCAAACCAACTGCAAAGAAGTATCCTGTGTCTTTTCATTGAATAAAAGGAACTGCTGACTTCTTTCACTTGCTTAGCTGCCTTTAATGAAGCAGGTGGGGCTGTTAGATCAGCCTTGTCTCCACTCTTTGTTGAGACAGTGTGATGCACCCAATGAAGTATTTGGCTAAGTTGCAATGGTGTGATAACTGTCTTGAGGTGAAGCACCTCACTGAGACAAATTACAAATGACTACAGATAGTCCTCAACTGAATAGAATAGAATAGAATAGAATAGAATAGAATAGAATAGAATAGAATAGAATAGAATAGAATAGAATAGAATAGAATAGAATAGAATAGAATTTTTTATTGGCCAAGTGTGATTGGACACACAAGGAATTTGTCTTTGGTGCATATGCTCTCAGTGTACATAAAAGAAAAGATACATTCGTCAAGAATCATAAGGTACAACACTTAATGATAGTCCGGGTACAAATCAGCAATCAAATCATATTAGGAACCAGTCAATGTAAATCGTAAGGATACAAGCAACAAGTTACAGTCATACAGTCATTAGTGGGAGAAGATGGGTGATGGGAATGATGAGAAGATTAATAGTAGTGCAGACTTAGTAAATAGTTTGACAGTGTTGAGGGAATTATTTGTTTAGCAGAGTGATGGCGTTTGGGAAAAAACTGTTCTTGTGTTGTTCTGGTGTGCAGTGCTCTATAGCGTCGTTTTGAGTTCAACGTAGGAGTTGAAACAGTTTGTGTCCAGGATGTAAGGGGTCTGTAAATATTTTCACAGCCTATAATAGACTATAATAGTTACAGTCCTGCCTTAGGCATAAAAGCCATCCAGGTGACCTTTGGCCAGTCACTTTCTCTCAGCCTAACTCATCTCACAGGGTTGTTGCTCAGGAGAAAATAGGAGGAAGTAGCATTAGGTATGTTTGCCATCTTGAATTATTATTTATGAAAAATAATAAAGTGAGATTAAAAAAATCTAATACAATATAATACAATACAACAAAACACGACACAACACAACAATAATATGATATAATACAATACAATATAACAAAACATGACACAACATAACAATGATATGATATGATATATGATATGATATATGATATATGATATGATATCAATCAATCCCATCCCATCACATAATATATAATATAATAATATATAATGTAATAATATATAATAATATAATAATATTTTTCTTAGAGTTGGTGGCCCTTAAAAAATCCATATCCAAATCAGTAGGACATTTGTATTAGCATGTGAAAAGATAATGCAGAACAAGTTTATTTGAAGAATAAGTGAAGATGATGTAATAATATGTTTCTCATGGGTTTTCATCCACTAGGTTTCTCAAGAGCCTAGCTCAGTCACAAAGCTTTCAGACCATCGACAATGAGCAAGTTTCAATATATTTTTCATGCTGACAACTATTTCTACACTGATTTGTGAGCTCAGCAAAAGAAATATTTATTAAAAATGCATGCACATGTTCATGCACACTATTCCAAATTGTCATCTCACAGCTTAAGTCAAGGATCCTAAGAGACATGAATACAGTTCAGCTAGATGCAAATGAAAAAGGCAAGCAGGTAGATCACTGTTCCTGGAATAATGGAACAGTGGATCATTCAGTGAGAGCTGTTCGATCAACAGCATTCAAAGGTCATCTGAGGTATTGTAAAGACTAGTTGATTTAGATATCCTATTGATTTGCTCCTTTGCCTTTTACTGGAAATCATGAAGGCTGTATTGGGAATGCTTCCTCAATATGAAGAATCGATTAAGATTACATCCTGTGACCACAAAGGTTTTGGGTAGTAAGGACAGCTCAAAGGTGATATTTCCTAGTGGACAATAACTTAAATATGAGCCAGCAGTGTGCTGCAGCTGCCAAAAAAGCCAATGCAGTCCTAAGCTGCATTAATAGAAGTACAGAATCAAGATCACGTGAAGTGTTAATGCCACTTTATAATGCCTTGGTAAGACCACCCTTGGAATAACGCATCCAGTTTGGACCCCACGATGTAAAAAAGATGTTGAGACTCTAGAAAGAGTGCAGAGAAGAGCAACAAAGATGATTAGAGGACTGGAGGCTAAAACATATAAAGAACAGTTGCTGGAATTGGGTAGGTCTAGTCTAATTAAGAGAAGGACTAAGGATGACATGTTAGCAGTCTTCCAGTATTTGAGGATCTGTCACAGAGAAGAAGGGGTTGAGCTATTCTCCAAAACAACTGAGAGCAGGACAAGAAGTAACAGGTGGAAGATCATTAAAGAAAGATCCAACCTAGAAGAACTAAGAAGAAATGTCCTGTCAGTGGAAACAATTAATCAGAGCAATGATTTGCCTTCAGAAGTTGTGGGTGCTCTATCATTTGAGGTTTTCAAAAAGAAACTGGAGAGCCATTTATCTGGAATGGTATAGGGTTTCCTGCCTGAGCAGCGGGTTGGACTAGAAGACCTCCAAGGTCCCTTCCAACTCTGTCATTCTATTCTATTCTATTCTATTCTATTCTATTCTATTCTATTCTATTCTATTCTATTCTATTCTATTCTATTCTATTCTATTCTATTCTATTCTATTCTATTCTATTCTATTCTATTCTATTCTATTCTTTAACATAACATATTATCTTGTTATTCCTTTTTCAGGATAAATGGCATTAAGCAGGCTATAGAAAAGGACTGAGAAAGAAAATAAATGCATGAGATAATAATAAAAAGAAATATAGTTAAACCTGGTTAATACCAAGATAATTCGCTATAACTCAACATACTGTTTGATGATTGCAAACCATTCTTGCTTTCACCACATCTGTAACTCCACTTCATACATTTCATTCATAATTCAAGATCAACACAAAGAATTCTTATGCATTTATCCATAAGTACTGAACAAAACCGAGGGGAAAATACAAATCCTTGCTTTATGTGGAACAAAGCATTTCATTTATTTTCATGCATGCTTTACTTCTCTCATATACCAGTCTTTTCATCCGCAGCTACCAAAGTTACAGTGGTATTCACACAAAGATTCCATAAGTCAAGCCTATTCATTTCATCATACATTGTTTGCACACACCTAGTCCATCTTAAAGCCTCACTATACTTCCCCAATTTGGCTTATTATCATATTTTGTATTCTTTTGATCAGACGTTTGTCCTACATCTTCCCAACCATGGAGAGGAAAGGACTAATCTACCTGTAGTTTTTGCAAATACTCATTGTGTTTCCATTTGTATAGTGAAATAATAATGACATTATTTCAAATTGATTCTTTTTCATATACATTAAACAAATTGCATGGCCACCCCATAAGCAACTACATCCATATTTTAACATTACTTCAGTTGTATCATCTTACCAACAACAGGACCATTTAAAAAAAAAATCTCACAGCATTTATTACTTTCTTTTCATCATTATTTTCTTGAACACTAACAATTTATAATAAACTTACAGCTTGATTTTTCCACATATTTTTATCAATGCCACAAGATTAGAACATCTCAGATATTTCATATTCTTCTTCCCTTTCATTTAGTTTTACAAATATGCAATTTATTATTATAATTTTCTCTGCTCTGTTCTCTGTTCATTAATTATTTTCCTCTTTCACATTTCCTGATGAGACATATGTACAGATGACCTCTCTTGAGATCTACCTAACTCACTGGGATTATATAGGTACAGGCATAGTAGCATGTCGTCTTGGAGCATAGATGGGGGATGGAGAGATTTATTATTGGACATTTTCTCACACTTTTAATAGGAAAACAGGAGGTCAGGAACTTATGCAGTAATTAAATGCTCAAGGGAACAGACAATGACTACAACCTACAAAGTTAACCTACACAGTTTTAATTGGATACAGTTTGCTTAAATATAGCATATACTTGTTCATACATATTTACATATCCAGTTTCTCCCCCACTATGAATTCATCAAGTTGATAAGAAGTGTTAAGAAAGACATGGTGCCAAAATCTGATGGAAAGGAACACAAATGAAATGTCTCAAAATAAGATCCATTACAACTTTCCTTTTCATCCTTTGCCAGCAGCATCTATCACACATTTTTCCACTTATAGCACTTAGACTTATATACCGCTTCACAGTGCTTTACAGCCCTCTCTAGGCAGTTCACAGAGTCAGCATATTGCCCCCAACAATCTGGGTCATCATTTTACCCACCTCGGAAGGATGGAAGGCTGAGTCAACCTTGAGCCGGTGAGATTTGAACTGCCGAACTGCAGCTAGCAGTCAGCTGAAGTAGCCTGCAGTACTGCACTCTAACCACTGCGCTACCTCGGCTCGCCACTTCAACTCAGTCTTTCATTGACCATTACATGACCTACTGTGTGACAATTCTTTCTTTGGTAGCTGTCTCCCAGACCATGTCTGATCATAATGGGTTACTTCACTGTGTCCTGCACTGTGATTCTTATTTCAGGTATTCAGTATCCAGACCTGGTCTGGTTGTGTTCCTGCTTTTCATCTTCATCTGTAAGTCTGTGGTTTTTTTTTTTTTCTTGAGTATAATTTCTATTCATCCATTTATCCATTTTTTTGTAACTATCTATTTTTCTTTCATTAATTTATACTTTTTAATATTATCTCCTTCTATATCTTATTGCCATCTTCCATGTACCATAACGGGGACACGGTGGCTCAGTGGCTAAGTCGTTGAGCTTGTCGATCAGAAGGTCGGCAGTTCAGCAGTTCAAATCCCTAGCGCCGCATAATGGGGTGAGCTCCCGTTACTTGTCCCAGGTTCTGCCAACGTAGCAGTTCGAAAGCACGTAAAAAATGCAAGTAGAAAAATAAGGACCACCTTTGGTGGGAAGATAACAGTGCTCCGTGCACCTTCACCATTTAGTCATGCTGGCCACATGACCACGGAGACGTCTTTGGACTGCGCTGGCTCTTCGGCTTAGAAATGGAGATGAGCACCACCCCTAGAGCCAGAAATAACTAGCACTCATGTGCACAGGAACCTATACCTTTACCTTTTTATGTAGCAATAGCAATAGCACTTTAGACTTATATACCGCTTCATAGTGCTTTACAGCCCTCTCTAAGCGGTTTACAGAGTTAGCCATAACATGTACCATAACATCTCCTCATGGGGACCTATATATTGACTTTTATTACCTATAATTGGTAAATGGAGACATAATATTGTATTAGTATTTATGTATGTATTTGATTTCTGAATAGGCAGCTGTGATGAATGGTGCCTCCAAAGGAGGAGATGGTGTGATGGACTACAGGAAGTAGAGTTTCCCAGGAAGGATGAAGCATATTCCAAGAAGTGGGGGGTGGAGACAAGAGGCCACATACCCCAGAGCAGAGGTGGGTTCCTGCCGGTTCTGACCGGTTCTATAGAACCGGTAGCAGGAATTTCCCCCTGCTCACCGAACCGGCAGTGATGGCTGGCTGGACACGCCCCTGAACCGGCTCTTTCGGTGGCGCCATAGGCAGCGCCATCTTGTTTTTTGCAAGGTTTTTCCCTGCACGCAATGGCTGAGAGACAACCCGGAGCTGCCAGTCTCCGGTAAGATGTGTGTCTTGCGGCCCTCCCGCCCCATCTGCCACCCCTAAATTGCACCCCACTGCAAGATGCACATCTCTCCCACCACCCACCCTGCTTCCCTTTAACTTTCTTTAATGCACTCCGTTTCCCTCCCCAAACCTCGGGAGGTGGCCGCTCCCATCCTCGCAGCCTGTGGAGGAAGAAGCCTCCGCGACCGTGCCACAAAGCCCTCGCTGCGGCAGAAGGGGGGAAAAGAAAAAAAAAGTCTCGGCCTCTGAGCCTCTCAAGGGAGACGTCCTTGTGTGTGTGTGTGGCGGCACTGTGAAGAGAGCCAGGTGAAGGGAGCCCGGGAAACTATGCTGGCTAAGAAGCGATCGGCCCCTTTCCTTCTGCTGGCACCACCTCTGCCTCCTCCTTCTCTCTGCTAACACAAGTCGGAGAGGAAAGGACAGTTTTCCTCTCAGAGTAGAGTGAGTAAGCCAGCAATCTGCCGGCTGCCTCTAATCTTCAGTTTACTCGGGAGCATGGTGCCGCCCCACACACACACACACACACACACACACACACACACACACACAAGGACATCTCCGTCGAGAGGCTTCAGAGGCCGAGCCTTTTTTTCCCCCTTCTGCCGCCATGAGGTTTGGGGAGGGAAGCGGGGCACGTTAAAGAAAGGTAAAAGGGAAGCGGGTGGGTGGTGGGTGGGGTGGGAGAGAGAGAGGTGGCCCGCCTTTAATTTGCTTCGTGTGACGCTGGTGCGGTGGGGTGGGAATGAGCCGCCATTTAGCGCAGTCCTGGGGAGGGAAAAGAGAAAGCATCCTTGAGCGGACGTGCCATTTTGGCAAGGCTTTGCTGGACCTCTGTGGGGGAAGGGCAACAGCAGCAGCAGCAGCAGCAGCAGTCAAGGTGATGGGCGCTGTTTTTTGTTCCTCTCCACGCTGTAAAAAGCAACCCTTGCCCCAAAGAGGTAGCGGTCCGATGAAAATAAGAGGTGTACTTGCCCCGGCATCCAGCACCAGGGATGGCCGCGTCAGCATCTGTCGGAGGCTGGAGGCTCTTTTTTTCCGTTTGCTCCGTGTTCCTCCTTCATGCAAAAAAAAAAAAAAAAAACCTCATTTGATTTTTTGACAAATTGATAAATTAATGTCATTGGAAGCAATGCTGTCAGCCTGGAGCATTTCATTTCAGTCTTTAACTGGGTGATGAATTGAACCTCCTCCCCTAAAACAGATGCAACATGGATTGTTTTTTGTTTTTGTTTTTTTAGCGACATGGATTGTTCCCCTATGGCTCCCTGCCCACCCTGTTGTGCAACATGCTCTCTGCCCTGAGAAGGCGCAAGCCTCTCTGCGCGCAAGCCGCGTGGCTGAAGTGCTCCTAGCATTTTCTCTGCACTGCCCATGACCGGCTGCTTTTTGTGATTCCGTGTTCTTCACGGGCAGCTCAGCGCCAACTGCAGTCCCCTTCGTGTCAGCTCCGGAAGGAGGGGAACGGGCAGGAGCAGCTGCTGGATACAGGGAGGGAAGAGCTCCGGCTGGGAGCAGCCTGGGCTGCACAGGGGGGAGCCGGAGCTCTTCCCTCCTTGCATCCGGCGGTGGCAGCTGCTCCTGCCCACTCCCCTCCTTCCTGAGCTGACACAAAGGGGACCGCGGCTGGTGCTGAGCTGCCTGCAAAAGACATTGCACAGCCCAGGCTGCCCCCTGAACAGCCCAGGCTCTCCTGTGCTGCGCAGCATGGCCCGCTACTCACATCACTGCACAGTGGCGGCAACAGGAGGAGGAGTCGCCATCCCCGCTGCCGCTGTTAACCCGGCACAGGAGGGTATCCCGCTTGGGCGCACACACACACACACATGAGAGAGAAATGAGAGAGAGCATCACCTCTCTCTATGATTTCTGCCCTTCATTTGAGATCTGACATCATTGGTACTATCTGGTTCCTGTTGCTTCAGCAACGCAACTAGTAGAACTTAGAAAGCAGTATTTATTTATTTAACAAAGGAAGGAAGGGAGAGAAACAGAAGGGAGGGAGGGAGGAAGGAAGGGAGAAAAAGGGAGAAAGAGGAGGGAGGGCGGAAGGAAGGGAGGAAGGGAGAGGAGGAGGAGGGGGAAGGGCATGGGAGGGG
>QLTV01004392.1:662476-689107 GCA_003457575.1 Thermophis baileyi
TATAATTTCTTGATACAAACTGAATTAGAGGAAGAAGTAGTAAAAGAAACAATGATAACATGGATGAGGAACTTTGGTTATACAATAGAACTGGATAGATGGCAACAAATGTGGGAAAGGAACTATAAACTAACCATGGCTACGGCATATAAAGAAAATATGTATAAAATGTTTTATAGATGGCGTATGTCACCAGAAAAATTATCAAAAATGTTTAAAGATAAATCACTAAAATGTTGGAAATGTCAGCAAATACCAGGTTCATATTATCATATGTGGTGGACATTTACAGAAGCGAAGAAGTTTTGGATTAAGATACAGTCATGGTTAGTAAAAATGATGGAAGAAAAGCCAGAACTAAAACCAGAATTTTTTTTATTAGGAACTGTACCAGAAAAATATAAAAAAGAAGATACATATTTGGTGATACATATAGTAACAGCAGCTACGATTGTATTTACACAGAACTGGAAAGCAGGAACTATTCCTGGAGATGAGCAGATAATAAAGAAGATTTTGGACTGTGCTGAAATGAATAGATTAAGATTAAAATATAAAGAGGATTCTTTGTATTACAAGACATGGGGGAAGTTTTATGGAAGGTTAGAAACTGAATATAAATGAAGAAGTTGGAATATGAGTGATGGATCTATCCCAGATGTAACACTTGAAAGAGATGAGGGGATTGGGAGGGGATGGGGAGGGGGGGAGGGGGGAAAAGAAAATTATATTAATTGACAAACACATAAAGATAAAAGAAATAAAGTTAAAGGAATATATATGAAATAAATTGGGAAAAATATAAGAGTATGTAAAAGAATTCAGGGTTGCTGGAATACCATCCCAGAGAAATGGAGAAAGTACAGCAAAGAAAGAGGAAGGAAGGAGGGGAGTGAGGAGAAGGAGAAAGGAAGAAGAGGAGGAAAGAGAGGGGGAAGGAGAGTTAGGAGAGAGGGTAGGAGGGGAAGTAGAGAAGAGGAGAGGAGAGAGGGAGGGGAAGGAGTTTAGGAGGAGAAGGAGGAAAGGAAGGGAAGAAGAAAGGGAAGGAAGGGCTGTAAGATAGGAAAGGGGGAAGGTAAAAAAGCAACCTTGAACCAAATAAAGCAATAAGATAAATATAAGATATATGTATAGTGACTGTATAAAAGAATGAAATGAGAAATGAGATGATAAATAAGTGAAATGTTTGTATGGAAATAAAAATAAAAAATTTATGAAGAAAAAAAAGGAAATGTTAGTGGGGGGAAAATGTTTCTGAAGGGTTTTTTGCTAATTGTATATTAGATTAACTTCTAGTCATTGAAGTATATAAAGCCACAGTTCTGGCTAGATCCAGATTTAGCCTTATGTAGATGTATTAGGAGCTGTGGTGGCACAGTGGTTAGCATGATTAAAATGCAGTACCGCAGGCTACTTCTGCTGACGACTGGCTGCCTGCAATTTGGCAGTTTGAATCTCACCAGGCTCAAGGTTCATTCAGCCTTTCATCCTTCCAAGGTCAGTCAAATGAGGACCCAGATTGTTGGGGGGCAATATGCTGACTCTGTAAACTGCTTAGAGAGGGCTGTAAAGCACTGTGAAGTGGTATATGTCTAAATGATATTTCTATTGCTATTAATATCAGTCCATGAAAATAAAGTCCACTAACATCAATGAAAAAAAATTCAGTATGGCTTAGCTTAGGCCTAACACTCAAAAATCCTTTTGTGTTATAGTTTTAACCTACCGCATTTTTACAAAATTTAGATGAACCCTCTCATAATCACTGTGCCCCCCGTACTTAATATTAAAGTAGGATCAATTTGAAAAAACTGAATCAGGTTGATTGGATTTTAAAGTTTTGTTGTAATGCTTTGCTTTGTAATAAAAAAAGTCTGGTTTGATTAAAAAAAATTCTTTTATTGACCAAAACAAATTAACATATTAATTTGAGTAGATTTATTGAATTGGCATATTAGATAACCGAATCTTTATCAAACTAATACAACAGTTTGCACCATATTATTTATGATCCATTATCTACAAAATAGAAGGGAAGCATAGTCACCAAATATATGTGCAAACAAATGGTGATTCATTGAGACCTATGCATACAACTGATGTCTAATTTGGAGATTCAATAGTGCAGACATTTCTTTTTCAAGCCATTCCATTCATTTATCAACAATATACATTATAGAATTGCATATCTTGACTCGAGAACCTAACAACCAGGCAATGATGTGCTATCTGGAAAAATACTATGCTCTTGTTATCTTCTATCAATTGGTTGTAAAACTCCAAAATTAGTTTGATTGTATGGTATCATAGTTATTGTGGGTGATAGATGGAGATATAAGTCAGTATTTCTGGAAACTTTCTGTACATATTTTTTTTGAGATGGAAGCCCTTTTCTTCAGGTCCAGATATGTTACATAAAACTAATAATATATTATGTACCATTAATATATTCAGTTATGAGAG
The DNA here is from genome assembly GCA_003457575.1 of Thermophis baileyi. Classification (NCBI taxonomy): domain Eukaryota; kingdom Metazoa; phylum Chordata; class Lepidosauria; order Squamata; family Dipsadidae; genus Thermophis; species Thermophis baileyi. The sequence goes on from QLTV01004392.1 coordinate 664,940, forward strand.
AGAGAGAAGAGAGAGAGAGAAGAGAGATAATTTAGGCATTTACAAAAGCATCCTATTTTTTTATATAAAGAGCTAAACTTTATAATTTAAAGACAAATTCAGTTTTTAGAAATTATTGAAAACAACAATATATAATAAGCAAGTAGAAATTAATGCTTTGTTCATGTAATTGTACTGTCATTGCTTGCTATGACATATATTACTAAAGTTAGGTAGATTAATGTTTTTTGGCTCTGTGATTGTAAACAGCGACAAAACACACTTTGTTTATTTAAGCAGCAATTCCTTTCATAGCACTAACATACCACTCAGAGCTGCTGAGAACAATATACATAAAACAAAGTGCCAAATTAGTCTGTAAATGCTGAAACACCCCTTTTCTTGCCTTTATCAACTTGGTTTCCACCATATTAGCACACAGAAAAAGGTTTCTCTGGGCATGGCAGGATTGCCCTGGAGCACTAAAGATTATTGAAACCATTTCAAATATACCTGGAAACAAAGCATTTATCACCGCAATCCCTACAATATTATCCTACAAGTAAACTTGAACCACTGTTCTTGGAGCTGTATTTAGAACCAATTTCTGTTTCTAAACACTCTAATGCAGTATTTCTCAACCACAGTAACTTTAGGATGTGTGTGGACTTCAACTCCTAGAATTACCCAGCATGCATGCTTGCCAGGGAATTCTGGGAGTTGAAGTCCACACATTTTAAAGTTGCTGAGGTTAAGAAACATTGCTCTAATGGCTAAAAAGTATAACAGAATAATAGAATAACAGAGTTGGAAGGGACCTTGGAGGTCTTCCAGTCCAACCTCTTGCTCAGGCAGTAAACCCTATACCTGTGATGGCAAACCTATGGCACACATGCCAGAGGTGGCATGCAGAGCCCTCTCTGTGGGCACATGCGCCGCTGGCCAGCTGATCTTCACGCATGCCGGAGCCCCAGAAACCCAAAGACCAGCTGGCCGGTGCGCATGCGCGCCGGCCAGCTGGTCTTCAGGTTTCCGGGGCTCTGGTGCATGTGAAGACCAGCTGGCTGGCGCACTCATGCACGCGCTGGAAACCCAAAGACCAGGTGGCTGGCGTGCGCATGCGCACCGGCCAGCTGGTCTTTGAGTTTCCGGAGCTGCAGCACGTGCAGTTTCCAGGCTTGCGGCGCACACGCTTTCCGATTTGGGCACTCGGTGCCGAAAAGGTTCGCCATCACTGCCCTATACTATTTCAGACAAATGGTTGACCATTCTCTTCTAAAAAACCACCAGTATTGGAGCAACCACAACTTCTGGAGGGAAGTCGTTCCACTGATTAATTGTTTTGTCAAGAAATTTTGTCCTTAATTCTGGGTTGGTTTTCTCCTTGATTAGTTTCCATCCGTTGCTTCTTGTCCTGCCTTCAGGTGCTTTGGAGAAAAGCTTGACTCCCTCTTCTTCGTGGCAGCCCCTTTGATATTGTTGTTGTTGTTAGTTGCGAAGTCATGTTCGACCCATCGTGACCCCATGGACAATGTTCCTCCATGCCTTCCTGTCCTCTACCATCCCCCGGAGTCCATTTAAGCTCACGCCAACTGCTTCAGTGACTCCATCCATCCACCTCATTCTCTGTCGTCCCCTTCTTCTTTTGTCCTCAGTCTTTCCCAGCATTAGGCTCTTCTCCAATGAGTTCTTCTTCCTCATTAGGTGGCCAAAGTTTTTGAGTTTCATCTTCAGGATCTGGCCTTCTAAAGAGCAGTCAGGGTTGATCTCCTCTAGGACTGACCGGTTTGATCGCCTTGCAGTCCAAGGGACTCGCAGGAGTCTTCTCCAGCACCATAGTTCAAAGGCCTCAATTCTTTGGCGCTCAGCCTTTCTTATGATATTAGAACACAGCTATCATATAATCCCTAGTCCTTCTTTTNAGAGAGCAACACACCAGGGAAAAAACCCCAGACCCACAGAAAAAAAACCCACCGGGAGCCACAATACCTGGGTGGGCGTGGCCAACTCGATGTCACTCACTCCCACTCAGTCACATGACCCCCCCCTAGCCATGCCTACCCAGCCACAAAACCATTCTCTATGTCTCTCCCCCTCTCCCCATCTCTTCCTCTCTCCCACCTTTCTGAATCTCTGTGTCTGTCCCTCTCCCTCTCTCCCCCGTGTCTCTCTCCCTGTATCTCTCTCCCTCTCTTCCCCTCTTACCCCCTCTATGTATCACTCTGTATGTCTCTCTCTCACCCCCTCTCTGTGTATCACTCGGTATGTCTCTCTCTAACCCCCTCTCTGTGTATCACTCTGTGTGTGTGTGTCTATGTCTCTCTCTCTGTCCCCCTCTCTCTGTATGTGTGTGTGTGTGTGTGTGTGTGTGTCCCCTTCCTTCGGGTGACCGTCCTCCTCCCCCCTCCTCTCGTGACCCCCTTGCCGGCTGTGGCTGAGCCGGGAGCGTGGGCACGTGCAGGGAGACCCTCAAACGAGCACCAAAGCTCAGCAAAGGCGTGCGCGGGGTGGGCGGCTGCTCATTTAAGGAGGGACTTAACAGGACGCAGCTTCTTTCCTGCACTAATGCTCCGGCCATCGCCTTGCCGTATCATCCCCCACCCCTAGCAGAGGGTGCGAACTCCAGCCCGAAGTGGCAGGAAGCGAAGGCTGCCTTATGTGCAGCGAAGGCAGGTACAGGGCCGCTTCAGTCCTGCACTCTCCGGCAACCCTCCTCCTCCCCCTCTCGTGACCCCCTGGCCGGCTGTGGCTGAGCCGGGAGTGTGCGCATGCGTGGGGAGACCCTCCTCAAGTGAGCACCAAAGCTCAGGAAAGGCACGTGCAGGGTGGGCAGTGGCTCGCTTAAGGAGGGTCTCCCCGTGCATGCTCACGCTCCTGGCTCAGCCACAGCCGGCCAGGGTATCACGAGAGGCGGAGGAGGAGGAGGGTCACCGGAGAGTGCAGGAGTGAAGTGGCCCTGTATCTGCCTTCGTGCCACATTTGCATGTAAGGCAGCCTTCGCTTCCTGCCACTTCGGGCTGGAGTCCAAAAAAGAAATAAGTGGGGCGAGGGACAGGGCCAACCCATTAAGGGGCAGGGAGCCACGGCAGAGGGCCCAAAGAGCCACATGCAGCTCCAGAGCCGCGGGTTGCCAACCCCTGAACTAGACCAGTGTTGGTGAACCTTTTCGGCACTGCGTGCAACCAAAACTGGATGCAATATTCCAAGTGTGATCTTACCAAGGCATTATACACATACAAGTTCATCATATTTCTGATTCATTGCATACTAATGGAAATATCATTGTTGATCATGATGTCACTGCTAAATGACATAGATGGTCACTGTCTAGCAGTCTCTACAGTTTTTATTCTTATATTTCAGATTATGATTCTGTGAACCTTATTCATTTTTCTCTTAAAAAGTTCATATCTTTTCTTTCATGTTCTTTGAATGTATTTTTTAACAATAATGTGTAAGGAAACAGAACAGGAAATTGCATGGATATTTTCTATATTAGTAGAATACTTTATTTTTCTTACTGGACATCCCCAAAGGATGTATTCAAGGTTAAATGAATGCTTATGTTTCATATTAAAAGCAAAATTGTTCATTTTTTAAGGAGAAAATTAAATTATTCTTATGTATCCTATCTATCCTCTGACCCTTAAGGTTCGTTGGTAAGTGCTAAATATATTATAAACTTCAAAGACTTTAAGATGCCAAAACAGAATTTTTATTATGTAACGGTTTTGGAGAAAGATAGAGAAGACTAAAAATTTATTGTTCATTGTTAGGACTCTGTCCAAACGGTTGGGTTGGTTAATATAAACAAGCCACAAATCACTGTTTAATGTATATATGTAATATTGCTTTAAATGCATTGATGCATTCTGACTGGCAGTAACGGCCATAAGAGGGAGCTAGAGAACATGGTTAGTGCTCTCTCTCTTTTGCTGATTCATTGCTGAGTGACTTTGTGTCTAAAAGTAAGCTCTGTGTGTAGCTAGCTATCTGTGATAGTAGAGAATCTTTGTTTGCTGATTAAGACAAAGAAAGGCTGATTGAAGACTGCTGTACTTCTGAATACTGACTGATTGAACATGTATGATTCGGACTGTTATTTGGACTGTGCTATCTCTTTAAGTAAACTACTTTTATACACTTTAACGTATCTGTGTATTGACTGAATCATTACTCATATCTACTGCAACATTACGGTGAACTGTGCAAACCTTCAGGGCCCAGAGGTTACTCTGCACAATTCCTTAACATTCATCATTATAAACTAATTAAGCAAACTATTCAGGATATAAATACAATTTGTATATACCGATTCCTAACTAACTTGTTAACTAACATTTTAAAGATTCTGTTCAAAAGACGTAGTACAGTTCTACATGAATTGAACATGAGCCAGAGAATTATTTTACTATATTTATCACAGAGTAGATTTTTCACATATTTCACTTAAAGGAAGTGTCACTATAATTAAGTATATGATATTGGAGAAGGTTACCAGTCCTGACGGTTTTCCAGTTGATTAGTATTTAAAAAAAAAACCACACCAATGGGTTTTCACTTTCTGTTTTACAGAGGGGAACCTTTTTTAAAATAAATTTCTGCCTTTTAATGTTAATGAGAGACACATACTATAGTTATTTCTGAACTGAGTAAAAATTCTATTGTATGTTCTAATTATAGGCATATTTCCTTGACAAATGTAGATGGTAAGATTTTACCCTAACCCCACAGATTAGCAGGTGTTTCTCAAAATATCATGCTTTCAATCAGGATGGATTGCAGCCAGTAATCCTCGACTTATGACAGTAATGGAGCCTGTCAATTTTGGTCATAAGGTGGGAGGATGTTAACTGAAACTTGTTAAGTGAAAGAGCTCTCATCCTGGATTGCCCCAATGCATATGCTAAACAAATGTAGGGGTGAATGCAGGGGTTGTTAAATGTGCATGGGGTGCCTCAGGGATGCCTGCCTTGGGCCTCCCAGGGCCTCCCCCACCCCAAGATACCCCTGTGCTCTGCTTCCTTTCCTTGGGGTCCCCACAGCCATCTCCATCCCTAATAATGCCTTGCTTACCTTCTGGAGATCTACAGAACTCAATACTGTGATCTGTTCTTACTGGGCCATGTGGAGCAGCCATTTGCAAACTGACCTTGGCAAAGCAGCATTTCCCCCCGCCTTCTGTCTTTTTGCATGACCTCTTTAATTTAAAACAGGATAATGAGCTACAGTTTGTGCTTTGCAATTTCTATATTTTCTGGTAAAAAAAGTTTTAAAAGGAAGGGGGAGAAACAGAAGCTGGTGCAGTGAGATGGAGAACAGACAATGAAGGGTTAAGTGTTAAAAGAGCGATACAGAGAGAGCTGCTTTACCTTGTTTGTCTGACCTGGAAGGCAAAGCTGCTCTTCCCCCTCCCTCTGCATTGCCCTTTTAACAGGAGGGCAAAGCAGGCCCATGCCTTTGGGGACCCGGCAGGGCAAGGATGGGGGGAAGAGATAGGTGGGTGTGCTTTCTGCAAAGTTACGAAGCCGCCTGGTCATTCGTAAGTGCAAATGACTGGATAATTTTTGTAAAATTCTTATCTTTGAATCATTTTATTTATTATTTATTATTATATTTGTATGCCGCCCAACTCCCAAAGGACTCTGGGCGGCTTAACAACAGCAAATAAACATTAAAAACATCATTTAAAAAAGCATTATAAAACATCTTAAACAATTATAAAACATTAAAACATTAAACATTAAAACAATTTAAAACTCATGCATATCCCATCATGGCTGGTTCTCACAGATTACAACAGCGAGATCACGGCCTCAGGCCTGCCGGAAAAGCCAGGTCTTTACTGCTCTTTGGAAGGCCAACAGGGTGGGGGTCCAGATCTCAGGAGGTAACTGGTTCCAGAGAGCTGGGGCAGCCACAGAGAAGCCCCCCCCTTCTCTGATGATCGTACATGACTTTTCGGAGGTCTGCTGTAACTTTGAATGGTCACTAAATGATTACCTTGAGAATTATCTGTATAAGGGGTCATCAAGCTTCTGAAATATCAGGTATTTAACTGATATTCTTGCTTTATTTTATTTAAATCCTAAAATGACACTTCTGTTGCCATCTAGAGGCAGACAAATAAAACCGGTTTCAAAGATAAGTTGCATATTGTATGAAATTAAATACACTAACATCGTTAAAAGTTGATACAAACAATTCCAATTAAAACTTATCTTATATTCATTCTCTCCTTAGATAACTATTCTATTCTAACTTAAAGTAGCTTCACACATTCTGCAAAGGATGAAACAATTTAAAAAATTGCCTCAAAACACAGATGTGCTTATTGTAACTAGATTTAAGATTTAAATACTTGCATTTGTAGTAAAGTAACCAATTATCAGAAAATGGAATTTTAGAAATGAGGTATAAATGCTGGGGAAAAGAAAATGATCACCACTGCAATCTCTCTCCTTCTCCGCATTGCTATAAAAGCTATAAAAGATTTAAAACTCATATCATCTTTACATCTGGTGGCCAAAAATCATTTTATCACTTCATTCCCATATAAGCTTCACACTGCTCCAGAATAGGATCCATATCTTCTCCTCGCATGTGAAAATCTCCTGTGCATGGTAGCTGAACTGGTTTCTTTTTGACTCAACAATTGTTGTGGTCCGCCAGCGGCCTGCAGAGCTCGCAGCAGAGACAGACAGCAAGGACCCTGGGGAGGAATCTGGGCCAGGCCTGGAGTCTGGAGAAGACTCGGTGCCAGCGGCAGGGATCCAGCCAGGGCCATTGTCCCGCCTTCAGAATCTCCAGAGACTGATATGAGTGAGGCAGAGGAACAGGAGGAGCCTGTTCTCAATGTGCATAGGCGCAGAGCTGCCAGAAGGCAAGAACAGTTACAGAGGAGAAGGACTGCTTGGGAGTAAGTCTTGGGGATAATTGGCCCTTCCCATAGGATATATAAGTGGAGAACACAAAAGGGTTTGTTCTGTCTTTCCCTAAAAGACTTTAATCAGACTTGTTTTACTTTATTAGGACTTTTATCTGCCTTTCTTTGAAAGACTTTAGTCGGACTTGCTTTACTTTGTTTGGACTTATGATGACTGCTAATGAAAATAATTAGCAGCCGTTACAAATAAAAGAGGTTTGTGAGACGCCGTTTGTGCCATGTTATTTAATCAGGAAGCCTAGGTCAGAACAACAATGATGTAATCCAAACCAGGAAGGAGAGGGGGGAAATCATTTTTCTATTTGCAACAATGTAGCTCCGCGGAGCTTGTAAATAATTTGATTTCCCATTGGTGGAAAATCCAATGTTTGTCCACCCCTGTCTCTTTATCTAACATTGTATTCCATTCTTTGGTCCTTAAATGGGAAAAGCATCTCAGCAGCTTCAGGCATTCCTCTCACAACTGCTGAGATGTTTTTTGCACATGACCGGACCAGGGGTGGGTTGCTCCTGGTTCGGCCCAGTTGTTAGAACTGGTAGCGGTGGCGGCGGGAGGCTCCGCCCACCCGCCCGGGACCGGACATAAAGCACACAACTTCCTGAGTCCATTTTCAAACACAGCCAACACTGATCTAAACTGATCTGACTTCAGATTCCTGCAATTTTTGCTGTACACCTGGTAGCCCAATTGAAAGGATTTGCGATAAATTAAAAGAAGTTCTGCCTAATTTCCCTTCTCTTGAAAAGAGGACCAAATGTTCAAAGCCTCCTTCTGGACAAGTAATTTTCAGCATCCTCTTCCTGAGGTTCATAAGTAGACATTGTTTAGAATTTACTGCCCCATTTAGCCAACTTCAACTTTCAACCTTGCTATGTCCTTGCTGGGGTCTTGGAGAAAGCACCAGATTGAAGAACTGATGCAATACCACAGTACCTTCATAGCTTCCTGTGACATTTTCAGAATAAGAAAAATAACTGTCTGGGAGCCACATCATTTTACTCTGCTACCTATACTCAGGATAGGCAATAACCAAACTAGCCAAATGAATACACCCAACAGGCATTGAAAATGTAGATGGGGAGGAAAGGAGTTGCTACAAATTTGGTTGATTTCTTGTTGTATCAATTAGGGGGTGAGGGGATTTTTACTCCTACAGAATCTTTAGTATCTTAAAGTGGGACAAACAGGGAATAGTCTTTTCCCACATTCTATTATTGCTCAATTTAGATGGGAGAACTCTGCATCATGGAATTCCTAGCTTATTCTCAGAATTTGTAGAGAATAAGGAAGATGACCTTGATGGAGATATGCAGTAACCATTGCCTAGGCAAAGGAGCTGCTTTTATAGTCAATCACAGTAAAAGTCATTTAAGCCTTTATGTGGAGTTGATTTGGTCTACCTGTTTTCCTTTTATGACCCTGTAATTCCTTAATTTAGGGATAGAGTCAGGGCAATTAATGGAGCTGAGAATTTACTGGCCAGATGCCCTTCCTGACACCACACGGAGTTCACAGCAGGTAGTTTTTTCTTTGCTCCCTAGGAGAGAACATCTGCCACTACCTAGGATTGAACTCTCAACCTTCCAAATGGAAGGCGAGCGTCTTCACCACTAGGCTACCATGCGACTCCTGATTTGGTCTATTTAAGGCGCATGATTTTACAGAAGTGAAGTTGAAGGTGCAGTTGGACTGGAGAACAGAAATAATGCCATATAGATCAGGGGTGGGTTTTAACTTACCTCGCCACCAGTTTGCTTCCTCCCACGCTGCGTGGCCGCGCCTCGTGGGCGTGCACGCATGCACAGTGCCAAAAATTCCAAAAAAATCCCCCCCCCAAAAAAGCCCAAAACAAGATGGTGGCACATGCGCAGTGCCGTCAACTCGGCTTCTGCGCATGCGCAGAATAATTTTTTTAAAAAAAATTTAAAAATCCAAAAAAAAAATTCCAAAAAAAAGATGGCGGCATCCACGGACCGGCATCCACGGAACCAGCTCTGTGACATCACCAGGGAGTTGCTACCGGTTCAGGCGAACCGGTCCGAACCGGGAGGAACCCACCTCTGCTTTAGATATTTTCAAAGATTAAGATCACATGGAAAATTTGCAATTGGAGATTCAAAATCACATCATCATTTCTTTTCTACCACCCAAGCTAGGTCTCTTAACACGTACTGTATCTCCAACATGTGTCTCAACATGTATCTATAGTCTACAATATTGTTTTTTGTAGGAATATACACTCAAGAAGCCTCATAGATACTTAAGGATGTATCACATTTTTATTGTTCTTTCCATATTCTAAGGGGCACTTATGCTGGAACACAGAGATGTTTGCCTAGGGAACTAAAATTCATAACCCTGCTGGATTAAATAAAGAGTTTGATTTCTTATGCTCTTACCAGTCAATTCATGTTTCCTGTTATTGAAAACCCTTTGATTTTCATATGGCATAATGTTAAACCTTTGTCTAACTCAAGAGAATTAAACATTTGAATTGTTATTAAGTATTGTAGAGATGTAACATCAAACTCCATGGCACAAATTCATGTCAGCTTCCACTTCTACCTTCCAACAAGAATGTGATAACTCAAAAGTAAGTCCAAAGTAGCATCACTTAACCTTATCTATGTTTCTATTCATTTCCCCCCTATACCCCTATTAGCAATTTTGTTCAAGCACTTTGTGCTCAGCAGCAATTCTTGTTTCTGGCATTATGGAAGCAGAGTCCCCCCCCCCCAATTATTTTGCATTGATCCTCTGGGAGATCAGCACTTAGTACACAATGACTATAAACAAATTCAAGTGGCTGATAAAAATGGCTAGGTCAATGTAGACAAAGAGAGCTTAATAACCTGCCTTACCACTGAACACTTCAAGACACTATTTAAGTGAAACAGTATTTCCTGCAGGATATATTTATCATTATAAAAAAGAATTCAAGTTTGTTCTGGTTTTCTTCTCTGAGATTTTCTCTTGGTGCTGCCCCAGTAAGCCATTTTTTCTTTAGCTTCTTTGCAGAGATGGCATTTGCTGGCTGTTGCTTTGTGTGTATTTGTTCTTAAGGCTAGGTCTTGTGCTGCCAGTATTAGTCATACTGTCTCTTTCTTCAACTTCTCTTAGCCATTGCCAGGTCTTGCATTATCTGCTTTTGTGCATACTGGACATATAATATATTGTTGTTTTCCTGTACAGCTTCAGTTCACCCGTGTAAAGGAGGTTGGTACACATTTTCAATGTTTGATAGCTACGGCTTGATTTGTTCAGTGTTATTGACAGATGAATCAATTCAGTAACAAACAGAAGTGGTGATAGTGAGTTTGATGATAGACAGACAGACAGACAGACAGACAGACAGACAGACAGACAGACAGACAGACAGATAGATAGATTCCAGTCTTGGATGTTAACATTTCTCTATCATCATTGACGAGCATCTGTGTCTTCCATTGTGCCATTGCTCTTTGCATCAAGCTTCTGATGTTTCTACTGACTCCTGTTATTTCTAGGCATTTGATTATCCAATCATGTGGGTTGCCTTCTAGTAACCAATCCGAGCATCATTCAAGTTGGTCTTCCATTTCTTCTGGTTTTTCAAAATCATTTTATCAATTAGGAGATGCTCTTTTGTGCCTCTGTTGCTTGGCCAATTTCCTTTTTACTCAGTTGGAAAGAACTTGTTTTCAACTAGATGCTGTTGGACTGCATCAGCTACCACACCAGTTAGCAATTTGAAAATTGTTGGTAAGCAGTAATTGCTTGTTCCTGTCTCTTTTGTTTGATCTTTCATTATCAAATAGGTTTTGTTAGACATCAATCAATCTTCAATTTCATCTCCTTGCGGTATGTTGGTAAATTGCTTGGCAATGAGTGGATGAAGACCAGTTACATGTTTCAACCAAAAATCATGTGGTTTATCTTCACCTGGTGCTGACCAATTCTCACTCTTTTTTTGCTCTTTTCTTCACCATGTCTGCTAAAGAATGAATGTTCTTTCATTTCAGCTGATCTTAGCATGTTGATCTTATTTTCCATCCTGGTCTTCCATTTTGGTGATCCACTGTTTGGGTTTTTTTCTTCTTTGTTGATTTTGCATCCAAGATCTTCAGTTATAACTGCAGCTGTACTGCACATTAGTTGGTTTCTTTCTTGCAGTGAGCTGATGTTTATCTTCAATGTTACAATATTAGTATTTTATTTATTAATTTTTTGTGCTGCCTATTTCCTCGGTAAGGTGACTCTGGGCAGCTTTTCATATTTGTACTAACTGGGTTTTGTTGTTGTTGTTTGTTTTTGCAACAAGCTTCAGGCAAGCTTGTTGGTTTTGTGCTGGTCTAGATGCTCATTCTCATTCATGCTTATTATTTGTTTTAGTTTCTTTTGTTTTTCAGATTTTATTCTTTATGAGGAGAAGGTAGAGGAGATGATGCCTAACTTGAAAATAAAAATGGTTTAGTAGTGATGAAGGTTTCCTTTACTATCATCTCCTCCTGATTTGTCTCTACTGTCTGAGATACTTCTGGCAAAGTTCGATTTCTTTGCCCTGAGTAGAATTTTGCAGTTCTTCCAATTCTACTTTTGTGAATACTATCATTTCATATTATAAATCAATGTTGATCTGCTAGCCTCTTTCTATTATTTCTGATTCTGGATGCTGTTCTTTCCAGATTGGTGCATCCTTTTCCGATATCCTCTTCTCATTCAACTTGATTTATAATAGCAAATCATTACTTCTTTGTTTGAGTCTTTGAATATTTGCAATGACTAAGCAACTTTTCTTCCAATAATATTGCAGCTGCTGTCCCTGGTTGCTCAGCCAACAGCCCTGAATCCTGTAGCCCTTTGGTCACCAGATGTCCAGGAACTCCAACACCTAATGTCGTCTGTATTAACCCAGGTGACAACCGATCCAATATACTGTAGGTTCCTGTAAGTTACATTTCACCATATTGTTTATAGGAGATTCTTCATCTGGCTCCTCTGATAAGACCTATCCAGTATGGTTGAATTTCTGGCATAGCTCTAATCTTCCTCAAAGCAAATAAACCTGATAATGACATCATTGGGGGTTTATTATTATTTGCTTTGGGTAGAACGAAGCACAATGAATCAAAACAGAAAACACGGCTAAAATTAATTTACTTCAGCAGAAGTTACTATAACTTTCCTACCTTTCTGCTTTTCAAACCATCTTTGCTGTTAATCTCATTCATATCTTGCCTGTTCTCCTTTGAACCTATCAGTTCTGTCTTCATCAGGCTGTCATCATCTCTATCCAATCCAAACTGATTGCTTGACATCTAGATTGGTGGGAAGCCTCAGGTGAATTATGAAGGAGCATATATGCAACTATTAACAGGTGTCAGCATTGGTTTTGTCATAAATAAGCCAGTAAAAATTCTAAATCTTATGCAACTTATAGGCCCATCACCTTAATTCAGGTAGATTCTAAGATATTAACTGCTTTGTTTGCTTTGCCCTTATTCCATCAACCTGGAGGAATATGGATAGCACTGAAGACACTCAAGGTGCACACCATAGTCCTGTGCATATTTATCAAAGGTCAACTCATTCTACTGGGTGATAACATCCAAGTGGAAGCCAGTTGATGTAATGGTTAAAGGCACTGGACTAGAAGCAAGTTATAATTTAGATTCTAGACTTCCCTCTGGATGACTTGGGGCCATTCACTCTCTCTTAGACATAGGATGAAAGACCTGGCAAACAATTTTTTAAAATGTTACCAAGAAAACAGTATTTTTAGAAGTAGATACATCTCCAAAAAGTGTATCATAATAAGAGTTGCATCCAAGCATAAGTACAACAAAAGTAGTTTCCTTTGAGAAAAGCTTAATCCATGATATCTTTATGGACAAATCCATGCACTATTCATGGCAGACAAATGTAGGTTTGGAAGAATTATGTGTCACAATTATGGATGGAGTTTGGCATTTTTGAGAAATAATTTGGAGAACAGACCAAATATGTACAAATGTAAACCAATTTTAGATAGATCTGCATGTCTCAATTTCTTTTCCCTAACTCTTCTATCATTGCCATGGTCCCATTTTTTTATGACTTTCTCAATTGACATTCATTATTTTTTATTCCTGCTGGTGCCTTGTTTGTGTCTACAAATGTCTACATTTGATAAAATTCACAGCCAGCAAAGATCGCTTTGCATAATTCGCTTTGCATAATGAGATGGCAGCATATAAATTTAATTTAAAAATAATATGTAATTTGTTAATCCAATATATCTGTGGAGCACCAGCTTGGGAAAAACTGCTCTAACTCTACCTATGATGCCATTACACTTTTCCCCTTTCTTCCATAGGCTCTTACCAAAATACAACTGCTGTCTGCCTATTCTACTTATTGCATAACCATTACTCACATGTGCAGTTGCTCTTTTACAAAACCCAAGGCATGTACTATGAATAACATTGTATAGGTGTGAGAACAAAATACAGATGAGGCCACCTGAGACTCATACAAATGGCTAGCTTGATATCCGAGACTCATATAAATGGCTACCTTGCATACATTACAAGCGAAAAAACCCAAAATGTATGGTATGAGAAAGAGGGTTTGCATATCAGCAGTACACCAACCTGAGTGCAGAAACATTTCCTTGTAGCTTTTTGCACAACTTTACAGAAGATGCATTTGAGTAATTAGTCCAGCAGCCTCGCTATCAGGATCAAGAAAATCCATTACTCAGCATTGTTTGCATTTGCTCAAAGAACGAATTTATTGCCAACAGGTCAAACTGCATAGTGCAATTTATGGTCAAAGTTTCTAAACTACCATGGATTTTTCTTCTATCAAGAAAGCTATCATTATGTGAATTACAAAGACAAAGCTCGATTATAATCAGTCTCATCCACAAGTTAATTAGCTAGTAAAATATTCGAGATGTATAAACATCATTTAACTTAATTGCTACCTTGGTCATCGAGCAAGGAACAGCTTACTGAGCATGCTGGTTTATTGTCTTGCTTTACCCATTGTATTACTGTAAAGGTGAGAGCCAAAAAGAGAGAGGAACACATTTATCATTAGGACATGCAAGTTATTTTAGGTTACAAAGACTTGCATATGTTTTTGTTTCCATCAAACTTAGAAAAGTAGGCGCATTATATCACACGGGTCATTCAATTTTATGAGAAAAGAAAATGAATTTCTCAGGTGGTGGCAATAAATGGTCCCTTATTCCCAAATCAGTCTTTGATGGGATCATGCAAAATTACTCAGAAAATAACTATGGTTTTTAATAGACTTGACGATGCCAGAAGTCTATTCATCATGACTGCCAACAGGGATTGAGAATATTTGTGCCAGTCATACCTTTAATAGGCCAGGAGTTTTAACTGTTAACCCTCAACAAATCTTATGTATAAAAAGGGACACAGAGGAATATGGAAAAGAGGTCTTTAAATGCTGGCCTTCTTTGCAATCTGAAAACTAGGTGATGGTTTTAAGTGTAACTTGATTGGTTTCATAAAATCTTCCTCCTTAAATTGTTCAAAGGTTTGGCAGACAAAAGTCAGTACCAAAGAAAAGTGAACAAGAATAAAGCTGAAACAAACCTTACTGCTTACTGGGAAGCTATGAAAATTCCAGGGATATCATTAGATCAACCTTGGCACTTCAGTCTCTGAACAGTGCGGCTCTTAGATCAAAAATATGAATAATCAATAAGTGACAGCAAAGAAGTCTGAATCAATGTGCAATTTTAGTGGCCATAACTTTACTGTTGGAGCAATGTTTGTACGGTGAAAAATAAGATATTTACAGATCCTGACTACGATCATTTCAGTGAGAGCTCTCCTTTGAAAAATTTCAAAAGATCAGTCTTTTTTCAGTTTGAATTAGAACTGGTAAATAAAAACAGCAATATACAGTTTAAAACTACAGTAGTATGAATAAATACAATCAAATAATGCACATTACCTTTTGTTACTGACCAAAATTAAAAATAATCAGACCTTCGGCCTCATTGGTATTCTGAAGAATCTGGCCACACAACTAAATCTTTAGAAGACCTCTTTCCTAAAACCTGTGGCAGATTTTCAATAGTGATATTTACTGTGTGAAAAGAAAATCCTTCATTTTTATAGGTGAAGTTAATATGTTCCTGATTAGAATATGAGATCATGCTTATCTCTTTTCTTTATTACAGTCTAGGACAGTGATGGAGAACCTTTTCGGCATCGAGTGCTGAAAAGGGAGCGTGCGCACGTACGCACGCTCATCTAAGCCACAACCCGGAAGAGAAGCTGCCCAGGGCGCATGCACGTGCCCGAAAATGAACTTCCGGTTTCCTGCATGCACATGTGTGCCGGCCAGCTAGTCTTCCGGGTTTCTGGCGCGCATGCATGCACGACGATCAGCTGGCCGGCGTGCATGCTCACGCAGGAAAATGGAAGACCAGCTCTTCCAGTTTCCGACAGTGCCGCATGCACGAAGACCAGCTGATCATCACGCGTGCATGCGCGCCAGAAACCCGGAAGAGAAACAGGTGACACAGCGCGTGCCAGGCGACATGACTCCGCGTGCCACTTTGGCCACATGTGCCATAGGTTCGCCATCACGGGTCTAGGATAATATTTAAATTAACCAGTGAGCTATTATTTTTGTGTTGCTGTCTTCAGATAACATAATCTGCCAAGAAAGTGGGAAACCTTCTCTCTGTGGATAGTCAAGAGATCAGCTGACAGGGTTTCTTTCCTCAGTCTTAATCATCTTCTCTTACAGGCTGAAGGTTCAGAACTGCCCCTTTTATCATAGTGTGACTTATTTTCTGCAGGAAATCAGCTAAGGGTGGAAGAACCTGTGATGGCTTAGAAGAAGAAAAATACCCACTGGAAGTCTTTACCATCAGGAGACAAAGCCAGGCTGGAAACTCATTAGTGATTTAGATGTATATATCCAATCGCTGTGGATGTAGATATGGAATTAAACAAGAAGCAGTGGAAATTCTGCAACTGAGTTGCAGAACCAAAGAGAGGATCCCACTAGAGCTGTGTGAAGCTACCAGATGGTGGTTTGCTTCAACAAAGATTTGGACAAAATGCCATTTCAAACCTGCCTCAGAAATCAGAGCAGTCCTCTCACTTAAATGAACTGACCACGTTGCTTCATCTTCAGAATCCCTTTCAAATTTCTACTGAAATAGAAGAAGGCAGAGACAAAGTTTCTCTGCAGCACTGGCTGAACTCCTTCTGATTTGGATAGCTTTGACCTGCACTGTGAGATTGCCTACGTTGTGCATCAAGGACGGCCAGCCTAGTGAATGTTCACCATATTTTCCTGCATGAAAGCCTCCTACATTGAAACCTCCAGACCACTACTCCCTTTCTCTAGGTGATCACTAGAAAAGACAACTATTGTGGTAGTTTGTCTACAATGCTCACCAACGGGACCATTCACAGACCACTCACAAAAAACCTCATATGCCATATGTCCTTAATGGCACGTAATCTGTTTGTGAAAGTAAATCACATTGTATTCCTTTGTGTTCCTATCAGAGATCAGATCCAAAATGCTACACAATCTACACAGACAACACACATCTATTTTTCTTCTGGAGGAATAAAATAGCGCTTCTCAATCTCAGCAACTTTAAGATGTGTCTGGGAGTTGAGATCCACGCATCTTAGAGTTGCTGAGTTTGAGAAACATTGAAGTATGGGCAATACATTCTTAAAAACAACTTATTTACCCTTATTTCGGTGTTTCTCAACCTCAAGGAAAAGTGTGATGGATGATTGTTAGAAAGCTTGGTCACATAAAACGATGCTAGGCCAGACAGGAAAAACAACAGAGGTTCTCTAGTTCTATCCCAAATCAAAAAATACTATGCACTTTCTCTTGAAAATGCTCCATATCCTAGTAAGGTTCACCTGCAGCTGTTTTTAAGGCTGACGTATAATGATTGATAGGTAGCTTTTTGAAGTATTGTGGGCTCAACCCAAGAAGCTGCCATTGTGCATTTTCTTGTCTTTTCCTTTAAGGAAGCATCAATGGAAACTTTCAAGCATCACTACAGACAAGCCTTGGTTTTGCAAACATGGTCTATTTGTCCTGCTTTCTCTTCCCCTTGCTGGAGAAGAACTGCAGATATACTGGAATAAGATGAGCAGGGATCTTTGTGGAACTTCTCTTAGCTGAGACTATCTGGTTGTCCTGTTGGATTGAATCTTGCAGCCTGATGCATATAAGTGGAACAGGGTGGGTTCTTCTTTTCTTCACTGCCAGTTTGCTCAGTGCCGCGCCGTGCGGGTGCGCACGCGCTTTGCGTGGGCTTCACGCGGGCTTTGCACATGCGCAGTGCACTTCGTGCGTGCTTCACGCATGCGCAGTGCACTTCGTGCGTGCTTCACGCATGCGCAGTGCTTAAAAAAAGCTTCTGCGCATGTGCAGAGCAAAAAACAAGATGGCGGCACCTAGGGCGCCACCAAAAGAACCAGTCCGGGGGCGTGGCAGGCCTGGGTCGCTGCCAGTACCGAACTGGGAGGAACCCACCTCTGAAGTGGAAGTGGAACTCTTTCCCTGGAGGATTAGAATTGATGTTTGAACCCTTTGGATCCACTCATTTTACTGCAAAGAAGTAAATCACTGCTACTTGAAAATAGGTTAAGGGATGTCCATAAGAGTCTTTTATCCTATCACTGTTGCATCAGTCACTCCTGAGCCATAAGCTCCAAAACCATCCTTCTGTTATTTATTACCATTTATTGTACTCTTGCTATTTTTAACATCTTATGGGACAATAGGTTTCTGCAAAGCAGATGTATCTGCTTTGGAAGGAGAGAATAAAGGGATTATCAGGGACCATCTACTCTCAATTTGGAGGCCAAGGCTTGATCAAGGCCAAAGTACTGACATTTATTTCACATAGTAATGTTCACAATTTCTATGCTTCTCTAGGTAAATAGAACAAGTCTCTGCTACCTTATTTTTTTATTATTTTTTGCCCACTTGAGCTTTTTTTTTTTTTTTTTATATTTTATTTTTTTTTTTTTTTTTTCCATTTTGATCTTTTTTTTTTTTTTTTTACATTTGTCCCTTACCCAGCACAATACGTTCTGGCTAAATTAAATTTCTGAAAGAAAAAACACCCAAGTGTTTTTCTCGCAGTTTGGAATGGAAGGGATGCAAGCAGCAAGATAGTGGGGGTTTTTTGTGTTTTTTGCTTATTGTTAAGACTTATTGTTAAGACTTTTTAATCCCTCTGCTTCTTCAATGGTGCAAATATAATGAGAAAAAAAATACATCCTGCCTCTCTGCAGATGCCAAAGAATGTATACAAGTCTTATTTTTTTAAAATACTGACTACAGTTAGCAGAGACTATAGTTATAGCTTGGAAAGTCAATGTGCCTTATTAGGCACTCTCTTACAATGAGATCCATATTGTTTATGACAAGCTTCTGATAGTGCCATGCAATCACATGGGTCCCAAGCAATGGCTGCATTGCTTTTATTATCTATCTATCTATCTATCTATCTATCTATCTATCTATCTATCTATCTATCTATCTATCTATCTCTATCTATCTATCTATCTATCTATCCATCCATCCATCCATCCATCCATCCATCCATCTATCTATCTAGCAATAAATTTATTTGGTACCCATCTCGCGATTCAGCAGCATTAGGAAGAGATCCCAGAATCAAGTGTGCCTTGTGTAGGGAAGGGCTTGCTATGAAACTCCCATATTGCAAAGCATCAGAAAAAGAACAGAAATTACAGATTTACTCCAGCTCTAATACTGACTACTGTATGAGGATTACGAACAACAATGACCTCAAATGAATTAATTCACTTTTTAAAAAGGCTTTTTGAGAACAACTGGGCTGAAGGGGAGGGAGAGAGATAATTATTTACATTATTTTGCTCTATTAGAGTTAATTTAAAAAAAATCTCCTGTTCATTGGGGTGTGGCTGATGCTATTTCATAAAGGCAAATGTGTTGTAGTAAGTCAGACAGAGATATTTATTTAATTTTGTCCTCAAAAGTCAGTGTTCTGAAGTCTTTCAGATGATACAGTATTTATCTGTCTCTCTATATTTCACATTTCTGAGCTGCCCATCTCCCTCCAAAAGTAATCCGTCATCCAGACACCCTAATTATAATATAATGATTGCTGCTTATATTTAAATTCTGAGACCTTTAATTACCAAATCCTGCCCAGATTAAAAAGAGCTGGTCAACAATGTTGCTGTACTAAAGGAAATGGAGCAAAATAGCCCCTGCTTCTTGCTGTAGCTGCTCAAATAGCAAGAGCCATTAATGGGTGGCAGTCATACTTTAAAGTACAGTAATTGAAATGGACTTCTGATCTGTGATGCTCTCTGCTTCGTGAACACAAAGGGCAATTTCATTTACTCGGCTGCTGTCTCCCACAATACATTCCAATTTAGTGTCTATGAGATGTGCCGGACAAACTCCATAATCATTCAAGCAGTCAGTTTGATAAGCTCGCAATTTAACCGATCAGTTTGGATAAGGGACTCTAATCCCCCAAGTAAATAAACACCAGTGAGAAGCCAGGAATGGATGTGTGGGAGAGACCCCCCCCAAATCTTTCTCACCATAATACTGACATCATGCATGTTATGGGGTTGTAGACATGTAAACCATGGTTTGGTGATTAATTGGCCTCAAATAACGAAGAGAGATATTTCCAGTATTCTGAGGGATAATAGATTAAGTATGTTGCTCACCTCAGGGTCCCTTCTAACATATTACCTCGGCATTGTTTTA
The DNA here is from genome assembly GCA_003457575.1 of Thermophis baileyi. NCBI lineage: Eukaryota > Metazoa > Chordata > Lepidosauria > Squamata > Dipsadidae > Thermophis > Thermophis baileyi. The sequence goes on from QLTV01004392.1 coordinate 684,640, forward strand.
CATTTGAACTATACTCTATTCCACTCTAAAATCCTTGCAATTGCTTTAAAATAGCAATAGCATTTAGACTTATATACCGCTTCACAGTGCTTTACAGCCCTCTCTAAGCAGTTTACAGAGTCGGCATATTGCCCTCAACAATCTGGGTCCTCATTTTACTGACCTCGGAAGAATGGAAGGCTGAGTCAACCTTGAGCCTGGTGAGATTCGAACTGCCAAATTGCAGGCAGCCAGCAATCAGCAGAAGTATCCTGCAGTACTGCATTCTAACCACTGTGCCACCATGGCTCTTAGATGAATATCTATTTATATTGTGTAAAATATACAATATACAAAATATCCATTTATATTGTGTTAAAAACAGAATCATGAGAGAGAGGACTATTGCACAGGTGAAAGATTTTGGTTTATATGCTTGTGTTTCATATAATCTCTAAACCATTTGGATTAAGAAATGGTTAAAAGAGAGTTTGGCTTAAAACAATTTTGTTGTCGCAGAGTTCTGAACCACTGTCCATATAATGCAGCTCATTTGAATCTTAATGCAGCTAGCAGGATTCATATTCTGTTAAATTATGTGGTATTGGATAATTAAGGGTGAAAGCTACAAATGATTATGACAGAATATTTCTCTAGGCATTCTAAAAATAAATTACTGTTGTGAAAGTACACTTATGTTTTTATTTATGCCTGTCATTGCAACTGATTCAGAAGCAAGAGACTTTCTTAAAGCTCCATACTAGCAAGATTAAAATTCAGACAAACGGATGGTCATCATCACAATAATCATTTTTAAAATATATCATTCATCCTAGAATAGGCCCTGAATTGGTTTGCATCAGATGGAAAAGAACATTCTTTTGATGTGATGCCCCATGAACACTTTTATATGAGTTTATCTACTCATAAGTTTTTGCAGAATATTTCAATAATTAGTATTGCATCTACTATTTAGAACAGCCCCAACCTGAGCACTTCTGAGTTATCATGGTGGATTTTAATCTAGATGCATCTCCTGTGAATCTGTCATGAGAGTTAAGTCACTCACTGATATTTCTTGCCATTATGAGTTTAATAACTTCTTAGAATGTCAGAATTCTATATTAGTCTGTCATTAGATTCTCATCACTGAAGATTTATTATACATGTCATAACATCAAGAAAATATTTATGGAGTAACTATTACATTGATCTTAGAATACTCTGGGCTCAAGTAATTTCTCTGCCCTCCCATTATCAAGCATAACAAAAGCTAAACATTAAAGTTGAGTGTAAGTTTTCTTTTCTTAAAATGAGGAGAAATTTATTATCAGCCATGAATCCAATAGCCTTTTTTGCATTCCACCCTACAAAGGCATTATGTGAATATGCCAAAAAGTGCTATTTTATTTCTGCTCCACAGTGCCTCTTTTTCCATTCAACCTGGAGGATTTTTAACTGGAGCTTGTTAACTTTTATCCTACCTTGAGTGAATTATAATCACCCCAGATGAAAATGGAAAATTGGAACCTCGACCACATTTTACTTTTACTCACATGGAGGGGAAAAAAGAACTTATATGTAAACCGAACAAACTGCAAGGGATCTGCACATTTGCAGGTCCACAATTTTCAAGCAGATTTTGTTTGTTGGTGACAGTAGGAATGGGGGTTGAAGAAAGCTGGTAAGGCCCAGTAGAAGAGTAATAAAAGCAAGCATGCTGTGATAAAACTAGACAAAGAGGTTTTTTTTTTCTTCTTATAATAGCAAAAGCACTATTGCTGGTGGCTTATATAGATAAAATAATGGAATTCATTATCATTTAGACCAATGTAAATGTATTTAAAAGGAGTTTAAATAAGCTTATAAAGAAAAAGTCTAAAGAACTATTGTGGTAGCAGAACTACACGGCTGAATAACCGATGAATAGGAAATTGTCATTGATATGGTTCCTGATTTTTGGCTTTTCTGAGGATCTGGTTGGCCACGGTAAGAAACAGAGTGCTGACTTAGATAGGATAAATTCAGAATCTTGTTCTTTTAGTCTTAGTGCATTTCGTTGATTAATTCAGTCAATTTGCAGGCATTAAAAAGTGCAGCCCCACTAGCTCCATATAGCAGCCAGCTTCTCTGTTGTAGCCTCAAAATCAAAACTTCAAAATCAGGCCTTGTTGACTAAAAGATGTTACCAAAAGAAAAGTGTAACTTCTAACCTTTTATCCTAGTGATCATCTGAAGTTTTGTAGCACAAAACTGGCAGCCTAACTCATTTTCTAACAGTCTTTGAAGCCCAAAACATTTTGCCTTGGCTTGCCATGCAAAGGCAAGTGTGATCCTGAAACCAACAGAAACTGTACATACGCTTCTTACTTGTTAAAAATAATAATGCAGACTATCATCCATAATTTTAAGTTGAGTGCTGCAGTCAGATGTTATATGACAGTTGTCCTGGACTTCACAGTAATCAAATTCAACAGTGAATGCTTTCCCCTTCCCTTTCTTGCTATCTTTATACAAACATGACTTTTAGGAATACAGAGGGGTTGATTTTTGTACTTTGTTCTCTGTAAAGTAACTAATTTGAAGACTATGATTCCATATATAATTATATGAAAGCAAGACCATTCTTAGTGATTTATTTCTGAAGAGTCACATATGCACAGTGAAATATGCTTTTTCTAATCAATGTTTGTAATTTCCCAATTGCTTCTTTCATGGGTTGCTTAATTAACAGTTGCTCAAAGTATGTCACTTTAGTGAACTACTTTCTGCTGGTTATTTATCTTCTTGGGCTCTTTTTATATTATTAATATATTATTAGATAATATTATGATATTATTATGATATTATTATGATATTATTATGATGATGTTGTTGTTGTTGTTGTTGTTGTTGTTGTTGTTATTATTATTATTATTATTATTATTATTATTATTATTATTATTATTATTATTATTATTATTATTATTATTATTATGCCACCTTTTTAAAAGAAGGAACAACTCCAGTGAGGTATGGCATTCATACAAACTAAATGTTGCAGTTAATTTTGGATTTCTGAGTCTATTAGAAATGGCAGTATAATGAACTAGCTAATATGTTCCCCTTGATAATACTTCTAAGGCAATTTTAATAATGCAATATGTCAATGCAAAACATTTTTTAAAATCCCATGCTCACTGCTTTCAAGTTTCTGGCTTTGTATAGGGCTGTGCGTACTTCACAAATGATTCCAAAACATATGAGCATAACATGTCTGCTTTTATTTGTCTACTTTGTGTTCCTGCAAAAGAAAAACTGCTGCTGTTTTAAGGATTGCATTAGAGACACTCTGCCTTAATGAGCTGACTCACTAAAGCAGCAGTATCTTTCTAAAGCTCATATGGGAGCTGTAAAAAGGGTAAGTGTACTTAAATGAATTTAATAAAGCAGAATGAAAGCACTGGAATCAAGCTCATGAATTGTCCAGAGCAGTTTGTTATCTTGATAGGTCTTTCAGTATTTCCATAAAATACTATTATGCTTAATTATGTAGAGACAATAACTAGTTTTGATTAATAAGCATTAGATCTCCATTTGCAGAAAGATTTACAAGACAACCATCCACCCTGTTGCACTGTATGGCACTGAATGCTGGGCAGCAACAACAGGGACAGAAAGCTATCTCCATGTCATGGAAATGCGAATGCTCCGTTGGACATCGGACATCTCCCTTCTTGACCAAATCACAAATGACACCATTCGACAACATTTTGGTGTGGCACCAATTAAAGAGAAGATGAGAGAAGGCCGGCTCCGCAGGTATGGACGTGTCCTGAGAGAAGCACCTTCCACCATTGCCAAGACTGCCTACCAACTCGAAGTCAATGGCCGGTGACCTCGCGGGCACCCAAAATAGAGATGGCAAGATACCATCAACAAAGATATGCAAACCGTGGACCTGCACCCTGGAGATGCAGTTAACCGTGCAAAGAATAGAATAGAACAGAATAGAATTCTTTATTGACCATGTGTGATTGGACACACAAGGAATTTGTCTTTGGTGCATATGCTCTCAGTGTACATAAAAAGACAAGATACATTCGTCAAGAATCATAAGGTACAACACCTAATGATGGTCATAGGGTACAAATAAGCAATCGGGAAACAATCAGTATCAATATAAATCATAAGGATACAAGCAACAAGTTACAGTCCTGCAGTCGTAAGTGGGAGGAGATGGGTGATAGGAACGATAAGAAGACTGATAGTAATAGTAATGCAGCCTTAGTGAATAGTTTGACAGTGGTGAGAGGATTATTGGTTTAGCATAGTGATGGCATTCGGGAAAAAAACTGTTCTTGTGTCTAGTTGTCTTGGTGTGCAGTGCTCTATAGCGTCGTTTTGAGGGTAGGAGTTGAAACAATTTATGTCCAGGATGCGAGGGGTCAGTAAATATTTTCACGGCCCTCTTTTTCACTCGTGCAGGGTACAGGGCCTCAATGGAATG
>QLTV01004392.1:689198-702342 GCA_003457575.1 Thermophis baileyi
AGGAGGAGGAGGAGGAGGAGGAGGAGGAGGAGGAGGAGGAGGAGGAGGAGGAGGAGAAGAAGAAGAAGAAGAAGAAGAAGAAGAAGAAGAGCAACAACAACAACAACAACTCAGTTTGTAGTGAATATTCTATATATTGTTTGGATCATTCAGAAATTGGTGAAGAACATCAAGGCTTTACAATGGAAAAAACTGTGAATCAATAACTACCTCTATGAGCAGCTGTTTTCTGAGTCTGACGTTCAAGTAGCATCAGGGAAGGCATCAGGCAATGTAAAAGGTTAATGATTACACTGCAATCAGCTGAATTTAATGTGAAGAAGGAATTGCTAAACAGGATGTTAATTGGATAACATGTGAACTTCAATTATGAATATTTACAATCTGTGGAATGGAATTAGTTTGACATGTAGCTAAACATTAACTTGTTCACCCAGCTCTCCTGCCCATTTGTTAGGTAGAAAGAAAATTGCCATGAAACGCCTAAACAATGGTGGTTTCTGATGCCACTGAAAGCTCAGGAGAGCAATCAGGCAAAGTTCAGTTGTAGTAGATCAACTGAGTCCAAGTTTTATAACATTTAAAAACCATCTTATTCAAGATTTCTGAATTTTAGGATCTCATCAGTACATTCATACATTTCTTACTTGGATTCTAATTTGCCAACATGCTATTTTGGATGGTACCCAAATAATAGTTATCAAGTGGGAAATTCTATTTATAGTACCATACGTAGTACTGAAATATATATTCAGATTTCTGGCAGATCTTCTAGAGCAGCGATTCTCAACCTGTGGGTCATGACCCCTTTGGGGGTCGAACGACCCTTTCACAGGAGTCGCCTAAGCGTGCGCTAGCCCGCCATCTTGGTGCCACGCCCCCTTTGTCAATTCATCGCACATGGGGAGGGGGAGGGGCGGGTGTCATGGGGGAGGGGCAGGGCTTGTGGCATTAGGAAGGTTGAGAACCACTGGGACCACCATTCCATAGGGATATGGAAATTGGCTATAGGGAAAAGGGAAGGGTGGAAATTCATTTGCTGAAATGGTATAGGGCAGGGATCTCAAACTCACGTCATCTCGGTGGCGTCACCTGATGTAATGGGACTTTTTTCCCTTCACTAAACTGGGCATGGGCGTGGCCAGCATGTGATGCATCTGGCCCGTGGGCTGGGAGTTTGACAGCCCTGGTATAGCATCTCCTGCTTGAGCAGGGAGCTGGACTAGAAGATCTCCAAGGTCCCTTCCAGCTCTATTCTAGTCTATGCTTACCGCAAGGAGGTTGAGGTGTTGGTGAACTGGTGTAACCAAAACAGCCTTGTTTTAAACGTAGAAAAAACTAAAGAGATTGTTGTTAGAACCACTGGGACCACCATTCCATAGGGATATGGAAATTGGCTATAGGGAAAAGGGAAGGGTGGAAATTCATTTGCTGAAATGGTATAGGGCAGGGATCTCAAACTCACGTCATCTCGGTGGCGTCACCTGATGTAATGGGACTTTTTTCCCTTCACTAAACTGGGCATGGGCGTGGCCAGCATGTGATGCATCTGGCCCGTGGGCTGGGAGTTTGACAGCCCTGGTATAGCATCTCCTGCTTGAGCAGGGAGCTGGACTAGAAGATCTCCAAGGTCCCTTACAGCTCTATTTTGATTGATTGATTGATTGATTGATTGATTGATTGTAATCACACCTCAGAAAGGGGTACCTATCTGCTAAAAGCAATGTTGGCTTTTATCCTTAATGATTTTCCAATACATTTTCTGACAGGAATGGTATCATGGAAGCTACGTCAATATACTGATTCCTGAGTGCACTTTAACCTTTGATGCTTTATTAATGGAATTTGAAACAGGTATGAACTGCTCCTCATTCTTATTTACCAAGAAAATTACCTGTATAAGTTTGGAATACTCATACAATTCTTTGTTATAATCTTCTTGGTTTCATATACTGTAATCAAGAGTTAGATTCCCAGAAAAAAAAAGAGGCTGGTTAATCGTTGGAATATGTAGACAGGCAGTGTAAAGAGTATCTCACAACTCGGCCTTTCTCATCCAGCAAGGCCTACTTGGAATAATGTAACTGTTATCATCACCTTTACGTAGTGTTAACTGTAGCTACCTTCCTTGCCCCATTCTTCAACTGGGACTAGAGAAACAATGCCAAAACAGAATTAATTGAAAAGCACAATGATAGTTTAAAGCTAATATTTCAGTACAGGTAGTCCTCGACTTATGACCACAATTGAGCCCAACATTTCCTCGTTCCTAAACGAGACAGTTGTTAAGTGAAATTTGCCCCATTTTATGACCTTTCTTGCCACAGCTGTTAAGTGAATCATCACAGTTAAGTTAGTGACACAGTTGTTAAGTGAAACTGGCTTCCCCATTGACTTTGCTTGACAGAAGGTCACACAAAGAGATTACATGATTCCGGGACACTGCAATCGTCATAAATAGGAGTCAGTTGCCAAGCATCTGAATTTTGATCACGTGACCATGGGGATGCTGCAACAGTTGTAAGTGTAAAAAACAGTCCTGAGTCTTTCAGTACTGTTGTAACTTCGAACGATCACTAAACGAACTGTTGTAAGTTGAGGACTTCCTGTAGTCTAAAGAATTCTAAGCCTTTTGAGACATGTTATCAGATAAGAGCCGTGGTGGCGCAGTGGTTAGAGTGCAGTACTGCAGGCTACTTCTGCTGATCACCGGCTGCCAGCAGTTTGGCAGATCGAATCTCACCAGGCTCAAGGTTGACTCAGCCTTCCATCCTTCCGAGGTCGGTAAAATGAGGACCCAGATTGTTGGTGGCAATATGCTGACTCTGTAAAACGCTTAGAGAGGGCTGTAAAGCACTATGAAACAGTATATAAATCTAAGTGCTATTGCTATTGCTATAATAACCCCTAAGACACAATTGATACTAAATCTATTTACACTCAAATAGGAAAGGGAAACAAAGGCCAACAAAGACTTAGACAAAATTCAGAAGTATAAGCAACGGACAGTGAGCAGAGGCCCACTCATCCAAAATGCCTCATGGAAAAAAGTCGAGTAGAAGGTACACACATTCAAAATAAAAATAAAAGTTTTAAACCTTTAGTACACTGTATCTGAGTTGCTAACTACATCCAGAGGGCTGGGTGCATTGGCTTTTCCTCCCTAAGTCCTAGAAAAGATACATTGTCATGAACTTAAATTTTCTTCGCTTTCCCTTCCCTTCCACACAAACAAACAAACTGAAGCAAACTCCTTTAGCGGCTACAGTACTTCATCTCAAGGAGGAGGAGTTGTGTTTCGTCATAGATTTAGACATAGATGAACTATCATGAACTTCCATAGTAGAGAAAGAAGGGTTCAGTTTGGAAGTCAACTGTCTGTGGAAGCTATTTATCCAGGGCCTATGAAGCTTGCCTTGCCAGATGTTCCTGTTAAAGCTAGGTATGATCTTCAAAAGAGCCAGGTCAGCCTTACAGAAGACTTAGCTGCTTTACCAATTCAAAGGGAGATATTTTGTTAGTTCTCTCCAAAACTGTGGAATTTTGTGAAAATCTTCTTTGGAATGCTATGTGCAGTCCTACTTAACACTGCTGGCTGCTTGGCTGATATCACATTAGTCTCCAGCTTAAAACACTTCTGGGAATATTATTTTCTTCACACTATTTTATATACTCTCCTCTCTAAATGTCATTTTGTGGAATATTACCTAATTTCAGCAACTGCTAGGCAGCAAATAGCGGTGAAGTTAGAAAGTAGTATTGTACTACTTCTATAGTAATTATCCCAGTAGATGGCAGCACCTAGCTTACCTTGTCTTGGCTCAAAGCTAAGCAGGTTCAGATCTGATTCATGTTTGGATGGGAGTCTACCAGACAACACCAGACCATAAACTAGCCTGGAAAATGATGAACCTCCTAGAGGCAACACCAACCAGATACATAATGTTCTCAAGAACCAACATTATCTTCTTCAAGAAGTCACAAATAGTTGAGTTTGGCTTAAAAAGTGGCTTTGCTTTTTATATATAGCAATAATCACTCAAATGATTATCTCTATAAGTGCTAGAAACCCAACCAGTGATTATCATGAAACCTTCTTGAAGTTCTATTTAGGGAAGGACTTGCCTAAGCTCCTCCTAGACCAGGGATCTCCAACCTTGGCAACTTTAAGACTTGTGGACTTCAACTCCCAGAATTCCTCAGCCAGCTTTGCTGAGGAATTCTGGGAGTTGAAGTCCACAAGTCTTAAAGTTGCCAAGATTGGAGACCCCTGTCCTAGACAATCTTTTCAAATAGAAATAATTAGAATGTGGATTCATATTAGCCCTATTAATATTATAGGAACCTGAAAATAATCAAGAGAACTGAGGAAGGCAACTCGTATAATATTTTAATTTAATGAAAACATTTTTCTCTTAAAGAAGCTATTCCTGCCAAACCTAATTGAAAATGCATGCTGGAGGTAGTGTCCATAAATTAAATCATAATATCATCCAGTCCTGCTATTGAAATGGAAAGATGATTTGGATTTTACTACTTTTCCCCCCAAAAAATGTTTCCATGAACTGTGCTTCATTTCTACTTACAGACTATGCTATATACGACAGCTGAATTATGTGATATTTGGAATATATATATATATATATATATATATAATGATTCGATGAATCATTTGGCATTTGAAGAATGTAATAACAATGGCTTCTCAATATGTGCACTGATCATTTTTGCAAGGATCATAGGCATTTTAGTTTAGTTCTTACAGTCTCTGATCGAAGGGGGGAAAAACCCATCAGACTCAGTATATTAGTACAGGGGGAAAGCCATATATTTTCAGGAATTACTGTTTACCTGACAACTGCCTCTTTTTCTCAAGGTGAGACACCCCCCTCCCTTTTCAAGGACAGGAATGGAATAGAGGGAGTAGAGATGAGCCTCCCTGGACTTAATTTGCTGTTAAGATAATCCAGTTTTCTCCCTGATGACATCAAGCCGCTTTCCTGAACAGAAGCCAAGTGTAATATATAGGAATGGGCAATCCATAAAGGGTCATCTCATACTCAACTAATGCAGCATGAATGCAGTACTGAATTTCTGATTCAGGGCACTGAAGACTTGCTTTAAAAACAACAACAACCAAAGGAATTGGCATGCTGAGGGAATTGTTTTTAAATCAAAATGCTTGAAATGAGACTCAAACTCAGTGTTTCCAAAGCAGATGATATGTCCCATTATCTGAAGGTAGAAAGGTCTTGTTCACTTTAATAGACGTGGAATGGAAGACTTTTTAGTTATTCTTAAAAAAAAAAAAAAAAACTACATTCACACTGCTGCGTTCTGTACCAACCAGACTGTTTTTAAAGACAGCTCCTTGTAGAGAGCATTACAGTAATTTAAATGGCTAATAATGATAGTAGGAGTGACTATCACAAGGTCCTCTGTCTCAGGAAAGGTCACAACTGAAACACCAGTCAAACCTCTTTCTGCTGCTCTAGCAGGAACTTTGAGTTCATGGGGACCTTCAAATAATTGACCTGCTCTGTCAGGGGCAATGCCTCTTTACCTCGAGTAACCATTGGGTCAAATGAAAATCCTGATGTACAAATAGCACTTCTCTCTTGCTTGGGTTCAGTTCCATCTACTTCTCCCTGTCTCAGTCTCTCAGAGTCTCCAGGGGTCAAGACAGAATTTTGGTGGCATCCACAGTAAGCCTGAGCTCATGATATGAAGCTGGGTATCATCAGCTACTGAAACTGATAGATGACTTCTCCTAACAGACATAATTTGCACTTTCTAATTCCTTCTCTTTTGAATATCCACAGCTTCATAAAGTCCCATGACAGATCTTCATATTAAAGTCCTTACCCCACCTATATTTTTAGCTGTTTGAAAAGACCTTCACGTGAAGGTTTTGTGGTGGATTATGGGCTAGTCCAGCCCATGTGAGATCAATTGGAAATTAGAAATCAAATGTAAATAAGTGTATGCCATGCATGCAATATTTATTTATTTATTTGTTTGTTTGCTTGTTTGTTTGTTTGTTTATTTATTTATTAATTTTATTCCTTTTATTTTGAAGGCAACTGCTATTTTTGTTTCAATTTGTGTATGTGCATGCTTGTGTGCCTACATACCTTCACAGTCCTGTTGGTTCAACCCTCCAAAACAGTCCCAGTTTTTCATGTGGCTCCTTGGGAAAATTAATTGTCCATCCCTAGCTTAAGATATACCCGTACAAATGAAAAATCATAATTAAATGTATTATAGTTATGCTTTTCTTCTTGCATCACTACTTAATTGCAGGAAAGTATCCAAGATATTTAGGCTGTAACAGTCCTAGCCGCTCCTAGATCAAATGATGTACTTCTGTTAAACAAGTTCACACATTTATACTGGTTAAAGTATAGTAGGGTAGCTTTTACTTTCAAATTCCATATTACAATTGATGTGAGTCGTACTTTGACTGTGCAAGGACCCAAAGTATCATATTTAAGGCTACTTCAAGGTCTCGTATGATTTTTTTTTAAAAAAATGGTCTAACTAATCAAAGTTCAGTTTGTAGCATGAGAAGAGAGAGATTCTGAATCTAACATCTGCATCAAAGCATGCAATTCCTATGATTGGAACAACATTCAAAGAAACATCATCAGTGCTACACAATAAATGAATACTACTCAATTTAGATTAGAGAACAAAAGTTAGAAAATATATATACACTTTTTAAAAAAAAAGATATACACTGTAATTTACACCCACACACCCACACACCGACACACCCACACGTGTGTGTGTGTGTGTGTGTGTGTGTGTATAGTTTGTTTATTTATTTATTTAAATATAATATCAATAAAGCAAAAGTTTGTTCGTGGTTAAGCAGTGTACAAACTTTTTGATTCATCATAGATATTTTTATTTTTCAACGTCAGTGTTCTTATTATGATGGATACAATAGCTCTTCTTTGCTAACTCACTTAGGTTGTATAAAACAGACACTACTAAAGAGATTTTCACTGACTTTTACAGAAGCACCCTAGGGAGAATATGCTGACTGAAACACAACCATATCTTGATAGTTCAATTTATTACTGTCCAAATTACCAGTATTCTTCAAGGTTCAATTTACTATTATCAAAAAGCTACTGTACCTTGGATTTGCCAAGAACTATAAAGTTGTTTCAAATTTCCCATTAGCTAGTAAACAATAGACATGAAATAACAGCTCTGTAATGTATTCATGGGAACGTTATTTGGGGAATAAAAATGGAGATGCTAAGTTTTCAGAAACTTAAATTTCTTTAGAAAACAAACAAACAAACCGTATAAGCTACCTTTCAAAGGAATCATGAGGAATAGTTCCTGATAGCTACCTATAGTGACCCTTTAGAAGCTTATTGCCTGCTTTGACAAAGCTTGATGTAATGGTATGTGGGAATGACTGTGCAAGACAGGAGGAAGAATCACAGTCTAGACAATGGTCTAATAAATGACCCCTGAGACCAAGGGAAGAGAGGTGGAAATAGTGACTCAGAAGGGACCTCCCCTATTTTTGGGAGAGTAAAAGTAAGGGATAGGATTCACATATGTAAGATTCTGTTAATGTAGCCTTACAATAAAGATAGCACTAGTACTTCTGGTTGTGCTTATTGTCTGGACTAGCTCTCAAGGATCACAGTTACCCATTCCAAAGGGCATGTAGGTTAAGAGGATTCAAATTCAATCTTTTTGGTTATCACCAGGGTTGAACCAGGCCATTATGGTTGTGACTTCTATTAATGCAGTGGGTCTAACAAATAATGCAAAGAGTTGTTTGGGACCTCCTTTCTATGTTCAATTTATTTCAACATAGAAAATGTATTTATTCGCTATATGCCTCCCGTCTCACAAAAGCCTAACCTAGAAATAAAACGATGTGTAACTTTTTATCGAATAACCAGTTAAACAGCAATAGTAGTTTAGATGTTCGGAGCAGAAAAAAGATCTATCACATGAACTTGTCACTGGATGGTTTTATTTTGCCAATCAGTTTTTAAAAAGGAGAAGATACTATTCAACTATAATAAACAAGGACATGACAAAGGAGCAACAACGGTACATTGAAATATCTGCAATAAATATCACTTGCCTGAAAGCAAGAACTGGTGAGATCATAAAATAGACAAAGAAATAGAAAAGGAAGAAGTTGAAATGTTCTGGGACTTTTATAATTCAAGCAGACAAGCATCTGCCACACAACACACTAAACTTAACAGGTATTGATAAGAAAGACAAAAAAGTCTGGTTAGTGAATGCTGGAATATCTAAAGGCAGCAGAATAGAAGCAAAAGAAAATCAGAAAGTACACACAAATATGTTAACTTACAAGTAAGATAATAGTGGCACCTGCAAAGGAGGAAATTGATATTGTGCATATTACATCATTGTGCAAATGATACAAATTATGGATTTGTATATTATTTGCTTCATAAAATGACAAATTGTGTCATTTCCTTCAGTGTTTTGATAACTTTAAGATGTGTGTACCTCAATTCCCCAGACAAGACTGATGGGTATCATATACAGTCCAGTGACTCCAAAATCTATTACTTCCCCAATAGTTCAAACAATGAATCATCTTTTTCTGAACCTGAACTCATACATGCTATAAACAAAGATATTATGATTTCTTAATTAAGTATGAATCATACAAAATAAAATCTCTTCTTGAGTGCTTTGATATTAATAGTATGAAAAGCGGTTTCCTTATAACTTAAAAAAATCTCAAAAAATAGTAAGATGTGGATTATAGTCTCTTCACCATATTCAAGGCACATCAAACCCTGTCTATTTTTCTGAAACTGCAGGTGGAATAACAGGTCAAAGTAAAAGATTTCTGGTAATTAACAGTGATCAAGTTATCCAGATAAGTGGTAGCTGTTTTTCTTTCAGGGGCTTGAGGAGGTGAATATGACATTTAGCCACTGCAGAAATATTTTAATAGACAATACCTGTTGTTCTCTGTTTTCCTCTATCTTTAACCTTACTATAGTTGAATTTTTGTAGTTCCTTGAGCTATAAACCAGTTCTGTGTGGTTTGAACCAAGAACATATAACAAAGGGTTTTCAAATGAGCCTAAAAATGTAAAACAATCACAAATAAATCCCTTTGTCCTTAAGCAATGCATTATTAAATTAAGAACTAAAGACTATATTTTAGACTTAAGGCATGACATTCTTCCTTCCAAATAACTAATTGTTTACTGTATGTGCCATTAAGTTAGCATACACTCTTAGTGAAAACACAGATTTTTCCAGGATGCTCTCTGCCCTGCTTTGTTCTTCAGCTATTCCAATGGTGCAATCATTGCCTCTATTATGAAGAATATCTACTTCGGCTCTGGACAATTCTATATTACACACACACACACACACACACACACACACACACACACACACAAATCCTGCAGAACTCCAGATTAAATACTTTGTTCCATGACTAAAATTCTTAACACCAAAAAAGGGTGGTAGGTATGTGTGGGGATATATAGCAATTTAGCTGGGGCTTTGTTTTTAATTGTTTTAATCACTGGTATAAATACAGATCACTATAAATGGGGGGGGGGGAGGGAATCATATAATTGCTACTTGGCTCTGGTTTGTTTTCTGAGCTCTGTATTTGGCATATTCTTCCTTTGAATCAGATGCCGAAAGTATTAACCTGAATATCTTAAACCACCTATTTGACTTATACATTTGCTGTCTACAGTAGTGTTTCTAAACCTTGGCAACTTTAAGACATGTGGACTTCAACTCCCAGAATTCCCCAGCCAAGCTGGGACTTGAAGTCTACACGTCTTAAAGTTGCCAAGGTTTAGAAATGCTAATCTACAGTATATTCTGGTTGTGCCATTTCCTGCATTAAGACACAATCAGTACCTTGGTATTTTGACAGTTAATAGCAAGGTATTGTCTCTTACAGTTGGTTACCAAAAATCTTACCGCTCTTTGTAAAGCAACTAATGCAATGCTGAACTATCACCAAACAGTAACAATTGGACAGTCCTATATGTATGCCAACTTTGAAGGTAAGTAGGTGCACATTTCCAAACTGTCTATATACCAGTTAAATAAAGTAATAGCAAATAGAAAAGCTGTCTTACTTCTGTTTAATACAAACTTAAACTTATAAGGGATATTTGTACTCCAAAATGCATCTGAATATAGTACTTGGTACCCCACCTAAATGTTGTCCCAAATGTGGTTTGGGAGAGGCAACTAGACTTTCTTTGTTTTTCCTTGAAGACATTTTGCTTCTCATCCAAGAAGCTTCTTCAGTTTTGGAGAAGGAACCGAAGAAGCTTCAGAAACTTTGGGAACTGAAGAAGCTTCTTGGATGAGAAGCCAAACATATTCAAGGAAAATCAAAGAAAGTCCAATTGCCTCTTGAAAAAAGCACCTTTGGGACAACCATGACCCGGATGTCTAAGAATCTCCATAGACATCCATCTAAAGTTTGCACTATAGAAATAATAGTCCTTTATAAAAAGGGATTGCCCTATTGTTTAGTTTAGTTTACTTTACTTTATTGTCATTGCACCTCGTACAACAAAATTAAATGCCATCTTCAGTGTACATTATAATTATAAAAATAAAACACAAACATACATCCTTCACATTCTATACAATTGAATTGAAAAATGATATTACATTAATATTGCACTATACAGTAGAATTCAATTGTCATGAAAAGTCAGTGAAACTAGTTCCCTGTGCTTAGCTATGAATTTAAGACTTATTTATTTTGATGGGGAAACAAGAGCTATTAACTAATAAAAGCAATGCATGGGAAAGGATTATTTTGAAAGTCATCTCTTTGCTTTTGGGTATTATTCAAATTATTTGACAGCAGAGACCGCTAGATGCAACTGAGTTGCCTTTGA
This sequence comes from Thermophis baileyi, assembly GCA_003457575.1. Lineage (NCBI taxonomy): Eukaryota > Metazoa > Chordata > Lepidosauria > Squamata > Dipsadidae > Thermophis > Thermophis baileyi. Next base: position 700,115 of record QLTV01004392.1, read on the forward strand.
GAGATGGGCATGCATAGTCAATAGTAGGACATTCTCCACTTGGGATAACACTTTTTATTCCTTAATACCTAGGAGGAGATATTTGCCAAGAATGTAGTATCTGATTTATGGATTGAAATCTCCTTTAAGTGGGTATTCACCAGTGGCCAGGCCTGCAGGCACATGAAATAGCTGATTCAGATGGTGGACTGAAAAGGGCAAAAAGTTAGGACAAACACCTTTCTGCCGTTTTCTTGTTGCACAATCAGAAGGGGACTCTACCTATGGTCCATAGCTTTTGGGAGCTGCTTATCATCTTGGTCAGCTTTGAACTGCCAGAGAACTCTCAGATTTTGCTACTGAAATTCAGGAGCAAAATTTGGGGCCATGCATCAGTTGCATTTAAAGCTCTTCAGACCTTCAGATATTGTCCCCATGGCTTCTAAAGATGGATTTTTAAATTAAAAAATAAGTGTGATCTTGCACTGGAGAAATCCACGATGCCAACTTTTATATATAGTTTGAAGATCTATAAGATAGGGATAGCTGTAGTGTATTAATTACACAGTGTGCAGATTAGTTCTGGACTTTGAAAAAGCAGGATAGGAAGAGTATTGATGCTTTTGAACTTTGGTGTTGGAGAAGACTCCTGAGAGCACCATGGTCAGCCAAGAAAACCAACAATGGATCATCAAACAAATCAATTCAGAGTTCTCACTTGAGACACAAATGACCAGACTTAAATTATCCTACAGTGGTACCTTGGTATTCATCATTAATTGGTTCTGGGAGGTGTGATGGGTACCAAAAATGATGAGTACCAAACAATTTTTTCCCCATAAGGAATAATGTAGTGAGTCACAAGGCAGCCGACACCGGGGAGTTCTAGCTCGTGTTGAGTACCAAACAAACAATAAGTACTGGGACAAAATTTTCATGTAAAAAATGTGTTGAGTCCCAAATTCGATGAGTTTCAAAGCAGTTGAATTCCAAGTTACCACTATATTTCAAATACATTATGCAAAGATCTAGCTCTCTGGAGAAGGATCTAATGCTTGGAAATATGGAAGGAAAGAAGATGAGCAGAAGCAAGATGGATAGACTCAATTACAATGGTGATGGAGGCACCATTGGGAGATCTGAAAGACCAGATTAGGACAGATTGTCATGGAAAAAATCTATCTATGTAGTCACTAAGATTTGACAAAGTCTTATGGACACGTAATCAATCAATCAACCAACCAATCAATCTGATAGCTAACTCACTTTACCAGAATTTGAAGAAAGAGTTTTCTCATAGATTTCAATTCAACAAAACATGTTTGGATACTCAGGGGAAAAATGTAATGATGATGACAATGATGATGAGCAAACATTTGTGAAACTAATATTTGCTTTTTATTTTTTCTCCCCTAGCTAATTATCTCTAAATTAATTGTATTAATTAGGTGGTCTGATTAAAAAAGAATATGCAATACTGAAAAGTTCTGGCAATACAGTAAAACAAAAACAGAATAAAACTGTAACATTAGATTAAAAGTCTGGGAGAAGGAAAAATTTTCTGAAACCAAGCTTCTCAGGTGAACCAACGAATTTCTTTAGCTCTTCTGGGAAAATATTTCGAAGTACCACAACACAGTTGAAAGAAACAACTTTCAGTCATCAGATATTTCACATAAAATGGACATCTGAAGATGGTGTGAGTCATGAGTCATGACTAATCAAGGATCAATGTTTCAACAGACAGCTTCTACACAGCTATACATACCTCTTAAGGTTGATTTCAGAAAATTCCAGTGGGTTCAATTCCATACACTCTTTGAATTAGGAAATTCAGTCTCCTTTCCCAAATACCATCCATTTACTTACAAGTGATACAACTATCACTTGTTACCACCTTCTTTAGAAAGATCTACACATTTTTTATGGATGCTAAGCTGCCATGATACGTGTTATGTTCTAACTGTTTGAACTATGTTGCATGGTTCCAACCAGGTCCAGCGTTTGAGCGGGAAAAAGCTCAAACGCTATTGGCTGGTCTGTCTGACAGCTCCCTATAAAAGGGCAAGCTGTCAGACTGCTCTTTGCTGGTTGCTTACACAAGAGCTGAAATAAAGAGCTGTTTGGAAGTCTGTCTCCTGTCATCTCTACCCACTATCTAACAGTGGCGACGAGGGCTTGGGCCAGGAGAACTGTGACTAGCTTCTTCAGCACTTTCAACCAGCCAGGCAGACATCTTCCTGCCTCCT
>QLTV01004392.1:706420-726195 GCA_003457575.1 Thermophis baileyi
CAGCAGACCTGTCCGCACAGGCCGCTGCCTCACCACCAACTGAATTGCGCAGGTCTAGTAGGGCTCCAAAACGCCCCGCCTACCTGCGTGATTACGTATGCTGGACAGCTCCATCCAGGAGGGGAGGGGTGTTATGTTCTAACTGTTTGAACTATGTTGCATGGTTCCAACCAGGTCCAGCGTTTGAGCGGGAAAAAGCTCAAACGCTATTGGCTGGTCTGTCTGACAGCTCCCTATAAAAGGGCAAGCTGTCAGACTGCTCTTTGCTGGTTGCTTACACAAGAGCTGAAATAAAGAGCTGTTTGGAAGTCTGTCTCCTGTCATCTCTACCCACTATCTAACAATACGCTACCTCTAAATAACTATTTGGGGGGGGGAGGTGGAGTGGTGTTGCTGTGCTCTCATCCTGCTTCTAAACTTCTCTGTGGCATCTTTTGGTCATTGCAGGAACAGAATGGATATGCATTAGCTTAGCATTTCATCCAATCTACTAATGGCTCATTGTGTGTTCTTATTATGACCCTGAGGTGAGATGGGAATGGAAAGAGGAAACACAATTTATTCTCTATCATTCTTTCATCCACATGAGACAGGTAATGAATAAGAAAAAGATGCTGGAGGATTCAGTGCTATCTATTAAAATAAGTGCCAAGCTATTATTAAAAGCTTTCTGTTTCTCCAATTATTTTGGAGGACATTATATCCATTGGGTGTGAGCCAATATTTCATTGTGCCAATGCAAGCAGAAGCTACACAAAACATATCCTATAGTAGAAGAGAGCAGATTGTCAATAATTTTCAGTCCTTATCCACCCCCAAGTACCGCCTGCTCTGTTGTTAGTAAAGTGTCCTTAAGTTGAAACACAACAATTATAGGCACATGGACTTATTCAAGTAGATTTTTTGGGAACAATATTAAAGGGTTAGCCATTGTGTTCTTTCAATACTTTTTTTCCAATTTTGCAATCTAGCCTACAGTTCGAATATTTTCTTGTGTAACTCAAATTCCAGCACTGATGTCTGATTATGCTTAGCTTTCCAAGTTCAGCCAAATTTGACTTCTACTGAGCTGGATGTCTTGTTGCTGGAAGGACTTCTATTGTGTGAAAAATATTTTCAGAAGATATTGCCGAACAAGTGGGGAAATGTGCAATAATTAAATATCACTTCCCTCCTTTCAGTTCGTAATAAACATCTGCTGGTTCAAAATCTTCCAGTACTGGAAAATTTGCATTGTTTCCACACATCACTAATTATGTAAAACTTAATAAAACTACATATAAAAAGAAAGAGTGCAGCCCTAAGGGAAAAGATGAGAAAGATTAAGCCAAAAAGCTATTTGCAAAGGTATAAAGAAAGCAATTTTTAAAGCAGAGAGGAAGCCAAGATTTCACCTGAATGGTAAAATGGTGAAAATCAAGCAGATATTGTTTATGCAAAGTATAAAAGCAAATGAAAACCTTACTGAATGACTGTGAAAGTTTTGTTCTGGGGAAATGGCACAGACTGTAGGCCAGGAGGACCTGAGATGGGCAGATGTTATTTGATGGTGTTAAAAGTATTGTTGAAGGATGTAAGCTGTTCCAAGTAAAGCTATCTTTTGAATTGATTGGTAGTGATTTTGTCAATGCTGGTCATGTTGAGGTGCTTTGGGGTTGAACCAGGGGTGAAATCCTCTGAAGTCTGCTACCGGTTCGCTTTGCATGCAGGAATGAAAAAGTTTTGAAGCCACCAGAGTCTGCAAAGGTAAGTAGAACAGCGAGGGGGAGGGGATCAGCTGTGCCACATGATTTAGATTAGCTAGAAACAGGAAATCCTGCTTTCTAGCTTATCTAGATCACGCGGCACAGCTGATCGTCACACAGCTGATCGTCGGATATACCGGCTTGCCCAAACGGCTAGCATTTTTTACTACCGGTTCAGGCGAAACGGTCCGAACTGGTAGCATTTCACCTCTGGGTTGCACCCAAGACCCTATCACTCTCATTCTACTTCTATTTGCAGGATTTTCTAGTTTGTGATTTTCTCCAGTTCTTTCTCTTCTATTCTGCTGCCTCCAGGTATTGCAATGTCCACTAACCAGACTTTTTTGTTTTTCTTTTTGACAATTGTTGAGCCTAGAATATCCTTCTCTTCTATTCTTCTATCTCCAAGTGCTGCAACATCCACTATCCAGATGATTTTGCCTTTCTTATCAAAAATTGTTAAGTCTGGGTGTTATGTGTGGCAGGTATTATTATTGTTACAATATTATTATTATTATTATTATTATTATTATTATTATTATTATTATTATTATTATTATTATTATTACCGGTATTATTATTATTATTATTAAAATTTATATGCTGCCTGACTCTCAATAACTCTGGGCAGTTTATAAATGATTTTTAAGATGAAAAACAGGACAATAAAACCTACAAAAACAAACCTATTTTAATTTAAATCATCCTATTTCAACAATAATTAGATTAGCACCCATTGTTGTCAAATAGCAACAAGTCTGTGAAATTGTATTTAACTCTCAAGTGGGTGCGCTGGCTCAAAGAATGTCCTATTACTGCTTTTCATTTTTAATTTTTTCTTAAAGAAGTATTTTCCATTTTGGTGCCCACTAAAATTTTGCACCCTAGGCTAGTGCCTATTAATTCTTAGCCTAGAGCTTGGCTGGATATGCCCATCACTACTCATGCTACTGCATTCTGGATCAGTTGAAGCTCCTGGATAATCAATCTATGGAGAACTGAGATTTTTAGTTTTGTCTGCACAAAATCTGGCAGTAAGACCTGCTTACTTGTCCTTCAATCACCACAGAAGAGCTTCCACCTAGAGAATCTCTTGGAATCCCATTAACAGAATCAGGTTGGCAATGCCTTATTCCATTTTCAGAACCATGTAGCTAGCTCAGAAGATGGAACAATAACTAATGCAATTTGCTCCAGGTAAACTGGGTGGGAATTCAAGTAAACACACCTTTCTTGTTTATCTTGAAATACAGTATATATCTTCTTGAAGTTTGACATTTTCCCACTGACTAAACAAGAGTCCTATCTCATCCCACTCCATATCAATTTGCAGGAGAATGAATTTAAAGTAAAAAAAAAAATTCAGAATCTTGGCACAGGTTAGAATACTTGAGTCACTGGAAGAGTTGTCTGATAGATATTTGTGAGATTCAACTGAGGATATTCATTCTTCATGTCCTCTTTATAGTTCTACTTGTAATGGCCTCAAAAGCTTAAACCACCAGATTGACTGCACAATCTGGCTTCAGCTCTGCCAATAGTTTTGACTTTAATGGAGAAGAAGAGTTGTTTGAGGAAGGGAAACCTTTGTATTACTAATGAGAAACTAAGTGAGAGGGATTGCCTTACTTGAAAAGGAGAGGGGGAATTTGTGGTGATCCATATGTTGAGGAAGCCAGTAGTAGAATATGGAATCAGAGTTTCTCACTCTGGAATAAATGTCCACTCACACCTTTGGGAAGCCTCACAATTTTCACTTCCATTTATTTTTTAAAGAATACTTTAAAATGTCCTGCACCCAAAAATAGCATTTAAAAAAAACTCAGTAACAATCTCAAACCTCAGAAGATAATTTTCTCCTTTCTTTCTACCACGCAAGCAAGAAAACGTCCTATTATAGTTACTCTTCTTTGTGGACTGTGGGCAACAAAGCAGGGGTGGGTTCTAACTTACCTCGCTGCTGGTCCGCTTCCTTCGCACGCGCGCAAAAAAAAAATAAAAAAAATTCAAAAAAAAAAAAGAAGAAGAAGAAGAAGCCGAAAACAAGATGGTGATGCATGCGCAGTGCCGGAAACTTGGCTTCTGCACATGCGCAGAAGAAAAAAAATTTAAGAAATTCAAAAAAAAGATGGTGGTGCCCATGGACCAGCACCGACCGAACCGGATCCGTGACGTCATCGTGACATCACCAGCGGGTCGCTACTGGTTCGGGAGAACTGGTCCGAACCGGTCTGAACCCACCTCTGCAACAAAGTATATTTCAGCCACTTACTTACTTTGACTACTAGATTGGGACATATCACAAGCATTTGTTGACAAATCTCATTATGGAATATATCTTTCAAAGTTGCAAGTTGGATTATTATTTCTACATTGTGCTCTCTGAGTTTGGTTATTTGCTTGCAGACATTTAATTACCTGAGTAGTGTGAGTGACTGTGTGGCTTGTTTCTTGCTTATATGCAGTAGCTTTCCTTGCCAGTGTTAGTGGGGTGTGTTTTTCTCCTTGATAATTCCTTGATTAGGGAAATGATTTTTTTGCTTGTTTGATATTTCTACATTATGCTATAATCTCAATTAACCAAATATTGTCCATGCATCAGAACAAATTTTTCTTCCAAATTTACTCATGTGGATAAAGAACTCTAAGAAGCATAATGTCTATAAGGGAATCAAGAAATAGGCAAAATTTTACTCAGGAGCAAACACTGCGGAGGTGGGTTTCAGCAGGTTCTGACCAGTTCTGGAGAACCGGTAAATACCACCTCTGACTGGCCACACCCCCATCTATTCTCTGCCTCCTGAGTCCCAGCTGATCGGGATTTTGCAGTAACTTTCCCCTGGAGTGGGGTGGGAATGGAGATTTTACAGTATCCTTCCCCTGCCACACCATGCCCACCAAGCCACGCCACGCCCACAAGCCATGCCCACAGAACCGGTAGTAAATTTTTTTGAATCCCACCACTGAAACACTGCTCTCCCCACCATCCATTCAGAGCTGAAGAAGCTTCTTGTATGAGTAGTGAAACGTCTTGAAAGAAAAACCAGAAAGTCCAGTTGCCTCTTGAAAAAGCACTTTTGGGACACTGCTCATGATTTCCCCCTATTTACTTAATAATCTGTACCAAGAAAACATTAGGAATTTATCTTTCCATTATTATTTTGTAAAAAGCTGATTTCTTCTACTATAGGAAATTGTCCAAAGGACACAAATAACTCCATACATGATAGACTCCTTGCTTCCAAATGGAATGTCACACACCCCACACACACACCTAAGAACAAGTTTATCAGATATTTCCATTTCTGTGAAGGTAGGTAATGTTTGTACTGCACTTGGAACATTTTTTCTATATACCAGAAATAATATTATCATCCGACATATTAAGTTATAAACCTTCACTTTCTCTTACTTATCTGAAAATATGTGCTGATACGATGCAATATAACAAGGTACATTTTCATTTCCCCCATTTTTGCAGGCTCTATATAAGAGAAAATGTGATTCCTAGCTTATGCAAGAACTAATCATGCTATGCATGAAATCCTACTAGCTTTTCTGACCTGTATTTAGTAGGCTTTCAAAATAATCCCATTATGGATAGTTTTCAGACAGACTAAATCCAGCACAGAAATAGGTGTTTTCCTATTATGGCCTTCAGAAACTCTTTGTTTGGCGGGGTGGGGGACTGTATTTCTGGCTATGTTTCATGAAACTTGCAAGGAATATATGACAAGGAGAACTTTGAAGTAATATATGCTATTCGTTATCCCATAACAATAAATTAAAATAAACATTAGTCCTTGTATACAGCTCCCAGATCCTAGAAAGTAAGCATTGTCACATTAATAAAAGGCAGAGACTCTTATTCGCATTTAATAACACATACATATGGGGAGCTATATTTAGTTATTGATTTTTTATTAGTAATTGTTTTTGGTTTTTATTCATTTATAAAAATATAAAATACAGAAATAAAAAAGATTAGAATAGTGGTGAAAAGGGGCAGGAGAAGGGAAAGAGGAAAAAGTATAGTATAAAAAGGGAAAGAAAAGAATTAACTTCCGACTCTTTTTGGTGCAGTAGAATAAGATAATATCATACAATGTTTTTGTACTTTTACGTAATACTATATACCAGTGATGGCGAACCTATGGCATGCATGCCACAGGTGGCACGCAGAGCCATATCTGAGGGCACGCGAGGTGTTTAGGGACATTTCCCTCGTTTAGAGAAATGTCAGCTCTGCCAGCTGATTTTTGGCCTTCTTTTCGGCAGTTTTCACTCTCCCCAGGCTTCAGGAAAGCCTCCTGAAGCCTGGGGACGGCAAAAACGGCCCAACAGGCCAACCGGAACTTCACTTGTGTGCTCACCCCAGCCTCCTTTTCGCTGTCAGAGGTCTTCAGGAACTTCTTCGGCTTTGGACAGTTGCAGCCAGGCTTCGCACACCTCGGCCCATTTCTTCTGCAGCAAGGCTTTCCTGAAGGCCTCTGCAGCCGATAACAGAGCTCCAGATCGATCCAGAGCTCTGTTATTGGCTACAGAGGCCTTCAGGAAAGCCTTGCTACAGAAGAAATGGGCCGAGGTGTGCGAGGCCTGGTTGCTACTATCTGAAGGTAAGTAGTAGGGCAGCTCCACTTTCATTTCCGAACTTCCGATTGGCCCATTGGGCCATTTTTTGCCCTCCCCAGGCTTCAGGAGGCTTTCCTGAACCCTGGGGAGAGTGAAAAACAGCCCAACAGGCCTACAGGAAGTCCGGAGGCTTCAGTGAGGCCTGTGTGCATGCGCGGGGGGCAGCGGGGGTTATGTGCATGCGGAGTGGTTGTTCGCATGTGCGGGGGAGGGCATTGCATTATGGGTGTGGGCACGCATGCGCACGCTATTGCATGTGTGTGTACCCTTTTGGCACTCGAGCCCAAAAAGGTTCGCCATCACTGCTATATACTAACCATTCTATTACAACAAACCTATCTAATCAGCAAAACCCAAAATCAAAGTTTCATTTTTTTCCCCATCTCATTTTTTCCACCTGTACAAAATTCAGAAATAGTTTCCAAACAGAAACAAAATTAATTGTATTGTTAATTGTATTCTTTTCTGATTTTTCATTTTGATTTTCTTTACTCCAATTTCTCCTTAGTCATTGATTTCATTTCTATTTTTTCCCCCTTCTTTTCTTTCTTTCATGTGTCTGTGAAAATAATAGCTTGGTTTTCTGGGGGATTTTCTTCTTAAAATACGAATATCTGAATGATGGGGTGCAGCCATGGAGATGGAGGTATATAGGATATGTTCTGGAAGAAAAAGTTCTGGCGTTTCTTTTAATAGTGACTTTTTAAATATATAACTGTTAGCTGCAATGGTTGATATCAGTGCTTCTAGGATTTTTATTTTTTAATCAGAACTCAAAAGTTTAGGAAATGAATTTGGGCCCTTTTACATGCAAAGCAGAGCCTCTAGCACTTAGCCATGATCCTTCCCAAAATATAAGTACAGAGTACTTATATTTTGGGAAGTACAGTAGCTTTGAGTTTTCAGAATCAGTGGAATAAGCATCGATGAATAACTTAAATCCCTGTGGGTGTATTTGAAGCATGACTAAGTCTAGATCCAACTTTAATGGCTTTCATATTTTACCTGTATGTTCAAGTATACTTTAAAACTCCCTAGGTATTTTAAAGCTAGATCAGATGTCAACAACGCAAATCCTATCAGTTGAAGGTGCTATTTTTTATCATTTACCTACTCTCGAATTATCTTATTTAACTGTCATCTACTGGGAATTATACGTGCTCATTCCTTTGATTTCTGCATTACCATCATTTCCAATCCTCAATCCTGCCAAAGGAGTTTGAAAATAATGTGCACTTGTCTTCATCGTTGCAAGCCTAAAAAAACCAACCACCAGGTAAAATGCTAAAAAAAACCCCACGAGACAACTGTTTTTCTATCTAGCCAACAGTTTAAAAAAAAAAAAGCTGTTATACAGTCGGAATTCTTTCTACACATTTTTCTTCAGATGCTGGATCAACCGTTCCCCTCCAAAGCGAGCAAAATAAGGAAGCAAACTGAAGTGCTGATGCCCCCCCCACACATATTGATATGATAGGAAATTATGCGAAGGGTGGTAGCTTGTCTAAAAAAGAAAAAAAAAAGATAGAACCATTCAGGTTGCTTTGCCAATCTCACAAAATTGCATCAAAAAGTATCTGAATGTGAAATTTTTTATACCGGCTGTGGTGTAATCAGGTGCTTTTTAAATACCTCTAACCATGGTTGCATGCTGGGCTCAAGATAGTCTACGTTAAAGCACAGCTGAAGTTGCCTTTGGCTGTTTTGGCTGCTTGCAGATCCTTGCAGACATTATGCATGTGGGTATATGCATAGTTTTTTATGTATTTATTTATTTATATTTTTGTCATGTTTATGTAGTGCAGGGGTGTCAAACCTGCTCGCATCGCGGGCCGTATTGTGACGTATCGTAATGTTTTTTGCCTTTGTGGCACGGGGTGAGTGTGGCCTGTGCGGGCCGTAACCGGCCCGCGGGCCGCCAGTTTGACAGACCTGATGTAGTGTATATTGGAGGTGGTGACCCTCTGAGAGCTGTATGCAATGAAATTTCATTTTAATGTATGCCGATTAGTGTACATTTAAAGTGACAATAAAGTTATTCTAAGTCTGTCACAGGTAGGTGTGCAGGCGAAGCTAAATGGGCTGAAATTGACAAGGGTTCTCACTATTTCTGCTTTCTATTCACTAGTGAACAGGTAATCTGCAAAGTTTTGTCTAACTAGATTTTTTTTTTAAAAAAAATAGGAACTAGTTTGGCTTTCTTGACATCAGAGGCTGGCAGGTAGAAATGAGAGATAAATCAAGGGAAGAATGGGCCAGCAGCAATAGGCAGCCAATCAGCAACAGTTTTATTGTTAACTGCACAGAGTGTTTTGCCTATTGCATAATATAAAAAAAATCTGGTACATAAATACAATTGCAAAAATACAATTGTTCTGACTTAACTAATTAAATGAGCCAATACAGATATAGAAATGTGATTGTCTGCAAACTATTTGAATTAGTGCAAATGTATGGCAGTGTCCAAGGCCTATAAATCACCTCAGTTTGGACCTTTGACACATTTGGCATCTCTTTGACTGATAAACATTTTAGGTAAATGAAAATTAGGAAAGATTATAATATTTATGAAAAATAATTTATCTTACAATAATCCCTTTAAAGTAATAGGCTGTTACCATAATTTAAAAAAAAATAGTTAAAACGATGCTCAGATCTCTGTTTTATTTTTGTTTTTAAAGTGCAACTTATAGCATCAATCAGTTCAAACAATAAATATTAAAACTAATAAATGACACACAGAGAGAGAGAGAACAGCCTGAGAACATTTGTACAAATTCAATAACAAAAATAAATATTCAGGGCTCTTGAAAAAATTTCAGGGCTGAGTGATGTGATTTGATAAACCTCATTTGAGAGTGAGCTCCAAAAAGTTGAGCCATTACAGAAGAGAGCTCCATATGTATCCAATAATCTTGGAGATATTGTTCCCCCTTTAAGAGGAGAAGTAATATAGTAATAATAATAAAAATATACAAAGACTGAAAACAAAGAAATAATGTTCTGTTATTAAAATCAAATCCATCAAGAAGAAGATATCTGAAAAGAATGCACAAGTTTTGGAAAGAGCAACATCCAGAGTTAAAAATAACAGAACAGAAGCTAACAAATCAACGTCGATTTATAACACAAAATAAAGTACTCACAGAAGCAGGACTGGAAGAACCACAAAGGTCTACCAAGGGCAAAGAAATCGAAGCCTTGCAAGAAGTAGCTTAGACTGTAAAGACAAACCCAGGGGACTCGATAGAAGAGAAAGCCAGCAAAGCTATTGAATCTTTTTCATTCCCAAACCAGGCTTCCTCTCCTCTGCCTTCTTCTCAGAAAAAAAAGCTCTCTAACAAAACAAAAAAAAAATAATCAAAAAAATAAATAAATCAAAAGGAATTAAAACAAAAAAATAGCTGAGAGTCTAGAACAACATAAATCACTCTGACTCTGGGCGGTGTACATTATAAAACATTAAATGCCAAAAAGAAGAGGGAGTCAACCTATTCTCCAAAGTACCCGAAGGCAGGACAAGAAGCAATGGATGGAAACTAATCAAGGAGAGAAGCAACCTAGAACTAAGGAGAAATTTCCTGATAGTTAGAACAATAAACAACTTGCCTCCGGAAGTTGTGGTTGCTTCAACACTGAAGATTTTTAAGAAGAGATTAGACAAATATTTGTCTGAAATGGTATAGTATTTCTTACTAGAGCAGAGGGTTGGACTAGAAGACCTCCAATGTCCCTTCCAACTCTGTTATTCTGTTAAAAAAAATAAAACAGTGCAAATAAATGCAAGCAAGCTAGAACAAATGAAAGTAAAGAAACTGAAGAACAAGGAGACCAAAGCATACATAATGAAGAAATATGACCTAGAGACATGGAAGACCAAGGAACCATTAGAAATAGTAAAATAGCAAATTTCAATTACAGTCAACAAGATCAGCAATATGAAGTTTGAATTGCACACTACAGGCAGGATCTGCAATTTCAGGCAAATCAGAAACATTTCTACCAATCCCAAAGATGCTTTTTCAAGAGGCAAATGGACTTTCTGGTTTTTCTTTGAAAGACACAGGCCACTCTTTTGAAGACACATTTTGGACAGAGAGGACCACTGGTTTGAAAGAGGGGTCAAAGAGGCCATCTATGTCAAAATTGAACAGAGGGGGATAGATACAACATCATCTGCCTCCAATCTACAACACAGCCCTTTCAACAGTTCCAAGAAGGCTCCACACCCATTTGCACCACTCAGGTGACCCTGATGACACAGATAAACCTCCAGGTGTCCTTAAAGACTCACTAAAAGAGTGCAAATGACCAGCTGTCTGCAAGGAGTATAAATCCTTCCATTCCCCACCATCCAGTCAGAACTGAAGAAGCTTCTTGGATGAGAAGCGAAACATCTTCAAAGAAAAACCAGAAAGTCCAGTTGCCTCTTGAAAAAAGCACCTTTGGGACAACCATGACCTGGATGACTGAGAATCTCCATAGACATTTCGACCAATCCATCCATGGAGACACTGCAATGAACCACACAACATTGGACAAAGAAAAACCAGTATAATTCTGGACATAGCTACAGAACAATGTAAAGAAATACAAATATACAGCTTGGACAAAGGAGGTGGATAAAAATAAAAAAGAAGCCAAAAAGAAAAAACTTGTAATAACTGCGGAAATGGTGGAGAAAAGAACAAAGAAGATCAAGACTTGGTAAGCATCGGGTGAAGATGAATTGCATGTGTTTGGTCGAAACATCTGATAATCTACATCCACTTATTGCCAAACATATTAACAACATACTGCAAAGAGGTGAAATTGAAGATGAATTAATGCCTGGTAAAACCTACCCTATAATGAAAAATCCAACAAAAGGGGCAGCACCAGGCAATTACAGGCCAATTACTGCTTACCAACAATTTTCAAACTGCTAACTGGTATGGTAGTGATGCAGTCCAAGAGCATCTAGTTGAAAACAAAATCTTTTCATCTGAGAAGAAAGGAACCTACTCAAACAGTGGAGAGATAAAGATCAGCTAGCTCCTAATTGACAAGATGATTTTGAAAAACTGCAAAATAAGGAAGACCAACCTGAATGTATCTTGGATTGATTGCAAAAGGCATTTGATGCCCTGCCACATGACAAGCAGTGGTGAAATCCAATTTTTTTTACTACCGGTTCTGTGGGCGTGGCTTGGTGGGCGTGGTGTGGCTTGGTGGGTGTGGCAGGGGAAGGATACTGCAAAATCTCCATTCCCACCCCACTCCAGGGGAAGGTTACTGCAAAATCTCCATTCCCACCCCACTCTGGGGCCAGCCAGAGGTGGTATTTGCCGGTTCTCTGAACTACTCAAAATTTCCGCTTCCGGTTCTCCGAACGACTCAAAATTTCCACTACCGGTTCTCCAGAACCTGTCAGAACCTGCTGGATTTCACCCCTGATGACAAGTGACTAGAAATAACAGGAGCCAGTAGAAATATCAGAAGCATTGTGCAAAGATCAATGGCACAATGGAAAGCACAGTTGCTGTTCTGTGGTAATAGTCTGGGAGAGGTTAATATCAAGAGAGGAATATTTCAAGGAAACTCACCATTGCCACTACTGTCTGTCATTGTGCTGATTCCTCTGTCAACTCAATACTGAACAAGACCATAGGTATCAACCATCAAAAACATTTATCAAGCTACCCCACATCTTCTATATGGACAGGTGTAAAGTTGGAAAAGTTGGAAAAAACAGCATCTGAAACTGAATCACTGCTCAACACATACTGTATCTGGAGTCAGGATATTGCAATGGACTGGACAAATGTGTCGCACTTCTCATCAAAAGAGGAAAAATAGTGAAAACTGGAAAAATCAAGATGCCCTATGGAAGTAACAGGAGTCTGGATGAAGACAAACACTACCAATACCTTGACATCCTTCATAGTGACAACATCAAGCACATGGAAGTCAAGAAAAAGAATGAATACCTCAAGAAAGTGAAGATGATCTTAAAGTCTAAACGCAGTGGAGGAAATACAGGTAGTCCTCAACTTACAACAGTTTTCTTAGTGACCATTCAAAGTTACAACAGCACTGAAAAAAGGGACTTATAACCATTTTTCACATGTTTGACCATTGCAGCATTCCCATAGTCACATGATCAAAATTCAGACACTTGGCAACTGGTTCATATTTATGACGGTTACAGAGTCCTGGGGTCATGTGATCACCTTTTGCGACCTTCTGACAAGCAAAGTCAATGGGAAAGCTGGATTCACTTAACAATCGTGTTACTAATTTAACAACTGCAGTGATTCACTTAACAATTGTGGCACAAAAGGTCATAAAATGGGGTAATACTCACTTAACAAATGTCTTGCTTAACAACAGAAATTTGGGGCTCTATTGTGGTTGTAAGTCGAGGACTACCTGTACCAACAAGATAGTTAACACCTGGGCAATCCCAGTGATTAGATGTACAACTGGAATAGTGGACTGAACGTAAGCAGATCTAAAAACACTGGATAGGAAGATCAGAAAAATAATGATAGGTAGAACTATCAACACCGCTATGTGGATGAAAAGGTTTTCATCTACATAGCAGTGTTGATAGCTCTACTTACCAAGGATAATAGTTTGATAGTTTTTACTTACCAAGGATTACTATATTGTACATCTAAGCTGTACAGAGACATGGTGGCGCAGTTGTTACAATGCAGTATTGCAAGCTAATTCTGCCAACTGCCAGTAGTTCAATTCTCACCGGTTCAAGGTTGACTCAGCCTTCCATCCTTTCAAGGTCAGTAAAATGAGGACCTACATTGTTGGGGACAATATGTTGATTCTATAAACCGCTTAGAGAGGACTGTAAAGCACTGTGAAGCAGTATATAAGTCTAAATGCTTTTGTTATTGCTATACATCTAATCACTGGTGGGCATTGAATGTTGTAAATACACCAGACAGTTGAAGAAAAAAAAAGAACATTGGAAGAATCTTTGAAGGACAGTAAAGAAGATGCACTGAAGGTAGTATACAATGAAGATTTACTGAATATTGGAAAGACCAAACTGGCCTACAAGAAAGAACAAATGAGGAATAGAAAATGACACAGGAAGACAAATTATTACATGGCCAGTTTTTGTTTAAAAAAACCCTAGCAGGTAAAGCATATAACAAGAAGACCAAGGAATGAAAAGAAAAAAATATCTAGCAGATGACCTTGATAATGTCATATGCATATAAAATTTTATACACTGTTCAATTTTAGGGATTCAATAGATCACCTTCTCTATTATTATTATTATTATTATTATTATTATTATTATTATTATTATTATTATTATTATTATTATTATTATTATTATTATTATTATTATTATTATTATTATTATTATTATTTTTACAAAAAAATCATTGTTGTGTAGTCTCTGAATAGATGTTAGGGTTGGGTTTTTTTTTTCATTTTCTTGTTAGCATAATCTTTACCTTTTAGTTGATCAGAATTTGCTGGCTAAAAACACTCAACAGTTTATGGTTAGCTGGTGGAAAATCAGACAGAATGACCCATAAGATAAATGATCTACTTGTCTCTACCTCTTTCTCTAATATGAAACTATCCTTATCTATTCCTTTTTTCCAAGTTCTAAATTCAATCAGCATGGTGACTTATGACTAGTGTCTCAACACAATGCTCCTTAGATGAAGATTTATGTAGCAATGTAACCTCCTTGGCTTAAAGCTAAAATGGACACACTTTGTTTTCCTAGTTTCTAAATTGAATTCAATAAGGGGAGTTCCCTTCTATTCCATTAAGGACGAATATATCTAGAAGCAGCTTTGGTTAGAAATCACACTTTGTCCTTTCTTTGGTCAAAAATGATTGACTGAGTGCAGAGCAGCATTTGTGAGAATGATGTCAGTAGTGAACAAAATGAAGTTGAGCCCACAATTTCCTAAGAGGTCACCTAGAAAGCAGAGGGCCACTACATTATCTAGATGGAAATGTGAATGCTGGTTTGGGAGGCCATTAATGCCTGTGACCTTAGAGGAAAATACTTTCATTTGAATTCTGTATGTCATCTCTTCTCCTTTTTCTTCCAGTCCTTAATCATTTTATAAATGTTCAAACTCAGAATTGTTTTGCAAATCAAACCTGGAGCTTGGTACACATTTCAATCAGTAAACTACATTAGCTATAAAGAACAAATGCTTCTTGCAGACCAAGTTTTGTTTATCCTTATCTACTTTTCCATTTCCCTATAATTAGTTTAAAGGCTTGCATTTATAGTTCAGCAAGCATAACTAAAACAAATGAAATATAATTGTGATGTTTGTGCTTTGTTCATTTTAACAACAAATCTATGGATTTCACACCTGCCACTTTTTACAAAACAAAGACTACAGAATTCTACCTTTTGAAGCTCCCTTTCAAAGTGCGACATTGATAAAGAGATGAGGGGAAAAAGCTACTTCTCCTAAGAGGGATTTAGAGGATTTATCAGAAGTACTTGCTATTTTTAAGTACTGTGTCCTTTGTAGTTATGGCTCAGATAGAATGATAACACTGCTCTAATTACATTAGTGTCATTTTATGGGAGGTCTGTACTGAAGAAACGGTGTATGTGGGTTCTATTTTGTCAGAAAACAAAAATGGGAAAGAAGGATGGGTCACTTTTGAAATTCTTGACAAGCATCAAAATAGGCACAAGCCATTCATGTTTAGTTTCAATTTCAGCACACATACTCCAAATTATGTGTGAAGCCATTATAGGCTGGAAAATAAATGCTAATTATTACAGATGTAATAATATCCCTGATCTGGTAATTTCATGTTGAATTGCTGCAATATTTTTTATAGTAATGTCAAGACCATTGTTAACCAAGTTGTCATGGCTCGGTCACTCAGTTCTCTTCAGAGAAGGAAATGGATCATAATCTATTACATGGGACATGGGAACAGCTGATGATAAGAGAAAAAGACACTAGCACAGCACATATATATGAGCCAAAAGAAGAAATTTCAGCTTAGAATTAAATAGAAACCATTTCTTGAAAATGCCTGTGAAAAATGAGTTGGAAGAGAAGAGAAGAGAAGAGAAGAGAAGAGAAGAGAAGAGAAGAGAAGAGAAGAGAAGAGAAGAGAAGAGAAGAGAAGAGACAAGTTCTAATCATCAAAACAGTGGAAATATGTCATAAAACTGATTTAATTTCAGATGTGTTACCTTTATGCCTTGGTTCTTAAAATTCAGACTACTTTTTTATGACTATGTTTTGAATTCCAATTAAACATTAGCTGGTAGAATAGTTGAATATTCAACGGTTTGTCTCCTGATTTAGCCTCTTTTGTTTGTAAGATATCCTGAAATTAATTTCTGGACTGTTTGTAAACTCTTTTAAATTACTAACTCTGACACAGTTGCGACCTTGGGCAGGACAGGAGCAACTGATCAAAAGACAGATAATCACAGTGAATATTGGAATGTATCTTACCAGTGGTGAAATCCAATTTTTTTTACTACCGGTTCTGTGGGCGTGGCTTGGTGGGGCTTGGTGGGCGTGGCTTGGTGGGCGTGACAGGGGAAGGATATTGCAAAATCTCCATTCCCAACCCACTCCAGGGGAAGGATACTGCAAAATCCCCATTCCCTCCCCACTCCAGGGGAAGGATACTGCAAAATCCCCATTCCCACCCCACTCCTGGGGGGAAGGATATTGCAAAATCCTCATTCCCACCCCACTCCAGGGGAAGGATACTGCAAAATCTCCATTCCCTCCCCACTCCAGGGGAACTCCTTTTTTTTTTTTGCTACCGGTTCTGTGGGTGTGGCTTGGTGGGGTGGGCGTGGCTTGGTGGGCGTGACAGGGGAAGGATATTGCAAAATCTCCATTCCCAACCCACTCCAGGGGAAGGATACTGCAAAATCCCCATTCCCTCCCCATTCCTGGGGGAAGGATATTGCAAAATCTCCATTCCCACCCCACTCTGGGGCCAGCCAGAGGTGGTATTTGCTGGTTCTCCGAACTACTCAAAATTTCCGCTACCGGTTCTCTGAACTACTCAAAATTTCCGCTACCGGTTCTCCAGAACCTGTCAGAACCTGCTGGATTTCACCCCTGTATCTTACCAATGCTTTTCCTCAAAGTTATATCTCTTTTCTAAGGCCAATTTCAATGGATGTTTTTGATTTTTAAAGACCCTTCATTGTTGAAATGTTGTTATTGTCCTATGTACTGAAAACCTCCTACAATAATCAACTTTGTCTACCTACCCGAAAGGTGCTTTTTCAAAAGGCAACTGGACTTTCTTTCTTTTTTCTTGAAGATGCTTTGGTTCTCATTCAAGAAGTTCTTCAGTTCAGAACTGAAAAACCTTCTTGGATAAGAAATGAAATGTCTTCAAGGAAAAACAAAGGAAGTCCAGTTGCCTTTTGAAAAAGCACCTTTGGGACAACCATGACCTTGATGACTGAGAATCTCCATGGACATTTGTCTACCTGCATTAAATAGGGAAACAGGGAATTTTCATCTGAATATCCTAATTTAAAAAAGAAAAAAAAGGCTAACCTATTGTCCAATATATACATGTATACATAGCAGTTGTATAACACAGATTTATACATATCCAGTCTTTGGTTTTGTCCTGACAGTTGAAGAACCAATCAATAAAAATTGTGCTATTAGGAAGCAGCCAGTTGCTAACCCAACTCAAATATAAAGATTGAATCACAGTTTAGTACCGGTATGTAGTTTTATGCGTTTTGCCACACACATTTTTATCTGTTGCCACTCACACTGTTGCCAAGGTTGATTATGTTTAGTGCATATCGGCAATTTGCATACAAAAACCTAAGCATCAGCTGCCCAGTTATAAATGTTGAAAGTTATGTTTTATAGCTATCCAATGATTCAAAGCAAAATGGCCTTCAGCTTTTGATCATGTTTATCCATGAAGAAATGCTTGCCAAAGGCTTAACAGGAAGTTTGAAGACTTGTGCATTTTCTCACAGTAATTTACACAGATGCCCAAATAGCTTTAATTTCATTAGAAAGCTTACCAGTATAAATCTATCAGCAACATATAGCTTTTTAAACCTGGTGTTTCAAGGTTCTAACTTCCAATATTTTGCCCTAAAAGCAACTTTGGTTTTAAGATCTAAGAGGTGTCTATTCAGTTCCTGGATTTGGTTTTGTTTTGTTTATGTATTCACTAGACTTAAACATTCCCTTGTCTCTCTACATATCTCTCCCTTCAAGCATCTGAGTTGTCAAGATTAAATATTTTCTATTTAAGTTTCTGAATATTTTTCTTGAAATGACATAATATAGGGTTAGTGATTAAAATACTGTATAACTGCAGGATACAATCTTTCATTCACATAAAATATAATTGTTCATGAGTTGTTAGTTGAGAAAAGAAAATTTAGGACAATAGCATGAATTCAGTTAATTAATTAATTCAGCTTTTCAGACTGATCAAATGAAGTCCCTTTTTTTCTCTAAGTTGGCCTGGGGAAACCACTCCCTAGTCAGAAAAATGCAAGTAGGGTAGTTCTATAATAGTTTGTTTCGTGACTGTTCAAAGTTACAACAACACTAAAAAAAGTCATATGCCATTTTCCACCCTCAAGACCCCAAAGTCACATGAACAAAATTCGGATGCTTGGCAAAAGGTTCATATTTATGATGGTTGCAGTGTCCCTGGGTCATGTGATCAACTTTTGCAACCTTCTGACCAGCAAAGTCAGTGGGGAAGCCAGATACACCTAGCAACTATGTTCTTAACAACTGCCATGATTCACTTAACAAATGTGACAAGAAAGGTTGTAAAACGGGGGGAAATTCACTTAACAAATGTCTCACCTAGCAACAGAAATCTTTGGCTCAATTGTGATTGTAAGTCGAGGACTACTTGTACACTGAAGAAAGCATGTTGGACCCAAACACAAGTAGATCGGATTCCATATGTCACTCCTCGCACTCTTACAATTCTTACAGAGATCTGCTAAACTTTTATATCAGTGCTATATAAAATGCATTTCTCCTGCATTTTCTCTCCACTCTTCATGCGGTCACATGAAAGATAATTTCCAAAGGAAATTATCTGAAAGGAAATGAGAATTTTCAGAGCAAGACTTGAGTCCTTATCCTTATTTTGTCAAATGTGGTCAAGGAATGTGAAGGAACATCTTTCCTTCACTGTACAATTATCCTTCCAGTGTTCTGCAGTCTCTCTGAAGGAGAGATGGTGATTCATCCATGGGCACCCAGAAATGTGGTAATCTAAAATTAAATTTAGATTTGAGGAATATCAGAGTGTCACCCACATCACCTCCAATAAGAAACTGAAAAATACACACAGGAAAAATTTGGGGGGGGGGAAGGACTCAATGGCATCTAAAGGAGTTCACTGCTCTCATCACAGTGCCCAAAACAGCAACTGTGCCTTGTGGCTGAAGCTTTAGCCCCTTTGGGCAATATATGTGATGCCACCGCACCTACAAAAAATGAGTAAAGCTTGTGTTGTGATACCATGTTGTTGTTGACATAAATCTGATCCTCTAGCCGACCCACAACCTCCACTCCACTGCAAGCAGCTGATAAAGCCAAAAAAACAAACAAACCGTTTTGTTTTTTTAAAAATCTTGGGAGAAAAACATGACTTCAGAAATTGCAAGTTAGATTTTGGCAGAGCTTTAATTTAAATGGCAGCTGTATGTAATCAGAGATAATTAGTATGGGAAGAGAACATTTTCTGATTGTTAGAGGACAATGCAAGATTATAATTCTTTTTTTCTGATTAACAGATAATTTACTGATGATTTTAACTCTTGTGCTGGTGCTTTGCATCTGACAACTGCATTAAAAATGTCTTTATTTTTCTCATATATAAGAAATCCCCGGGGTTGCAAACAGTGCTTAGTCAAGTTAAAAGCATTAAACAGCATTTGGGCAGTTTGATCAACCACATCAGAAAATGCTTATGACAAATATTTTACGGGTAGAAAGGTTAAAATATTGCTTATGATAGGGTGGTAAAAATGCTTTAGAGAGATTTTAAAGCATTAGCATCTGATCTTGATATACAGGTTCCTTTATCACAGAGGAAACATTTAAATATAGAATTATGACAGAGATTGCAAATGGTATTCAGATATATGGAAAATGCCATACATAGTCTACTTCTCAGAAAGACACTCCTAAAAAAACAAAACAAAAATCAAAAGCCTAGAGGAACTATATTTGATAAATGTTGTAAGTCAAACTCATGACTATTAAATATTACTCTCTGACATTGGAAGGATATGAAGAAAACTAGCTGGGAATGATATTCTCATAAAAATAGACTGCAGACAGGTTTAACATTTTTTATATTATTTTATCTCCTTACCAAATTAATCAAGAAATCCAGCATTAT
>QLTV01004392.1:729288-743258 GCA_003457575.1 Thermophis baileyi
GACATTAGTGTTCCATTTTGATACATCTGTTGCATCAATTTAGTTTACTTTATTGTCATTGCACATGGTACAACGAAATTAAATGCCGTCTTCAGTGTGCATTATAACTAAAAAAAATAAAGACACAAACATACATCCTTTACGTTCTGTATAATTGAAATTGAAAACCCGATATTGCACTATACCGTAGAATTCAATATAGAATAGAATAGAATAGAATTTTTTATTGGACACACAAGGAATTTGTCTTGGTGCATATGCTCTCAGTGTATGGTTATTGCCCTGGGATAGAAGCTGTTTTTCAGCCTATTTGTCCTTGTTTTTATTATCCTGTACCGTCTGCCAGATGGTAATAGTTCAAAAAAAGAGTGCCCAGGATGAGATGGATCTTTAAGAATGTTTTGAACTTTCTTAAGGCAGTGAGAGCTATAAAGCTCTTCCAAAGAGGGGAGAGGGCAACCAATGATCCTCTGGGCAATGATGTTTACCCTCTGGAGTGCTGTCCTATCTGCCACTGTGCAATTGGCAAACCATACACAAATACTCTCTATGGTGCAGCGGTAGAAGGCCACCAGCAGTTTTTCATATTTTCATAAAGGCAATTCAGCATTTCCGATTCTATATTCTGAAGGTGCTTTAGAGCAGGGGTACCCAATCCCCGGGCTGCAGATTGCTAGCAGGCTGCGACCCATTGGGAACTGGGCTGCTGAAGTGGTGGGCAAGCAAGCAAAGCTTTCTTTGCGCATGTGCGGGATTTAGGTTTAGTGCGCAAAGCCATTCCCCAACCACCCCGAAACCACCGAAGCTGCTGCCATCGGTCCATGGAACCAAAAAGATTGGGGACTCCTGCTTTAGATGGTGAGAAGGCATGAAGCATTACTTGTCTTCAATATCTTAAAGTAGTTGCATCTTTTTCTGGGATTTTATAACTGCCCTTCCCAGTTGCCATGTAATCCTAAGGAAAGGGCAATTATTTTAAAATTTTGCAGACCTGAGTCTTTGTCTGCTTTCTCTTGCCTTTCTTTATCCGCCTTAGTTTATAAATTTAGTTTTTCCCACTTGTACTTATTAGCTAAAATTTCACTTTTTCTTCTGAAGTGAGGAGTGCACCTCTTCAGGCTCTGCTTGGACCCATTTCTCCCTATCAAGGCTGACCCAAAATAGCCAATGATATGAGCAGAAAGAGAATCACTTCTAAATCTCATGGGAACCATAATGATACCTTTACAACTGCCATCACATTATTATTTAGTGCTGATTTACTTTACTGTCTGTAAGCTTTGTGAAGCACAAGTAATTGGAGAATGTACCAGAGCTGCTTATACAGGCAGGGAAAATAAAGTTGGGCAGAATTTTATAGGCTTGTACAAAGCTTTGGCTCTTCAGTTGAACAGCATCTTGATTCATTTCATTCCACCAGAGCAGATTCAGGAATGAAATTATTGAATTGAATTAGGGGGCTTTATAGCCATTTGTAGCCCTTCAAAGTAGTTCACAGGTTTAGTAGTATTTCTATTGCTTCTATAGCCATGACATATAATATAGGATGTTGCAAGTTTATTTCCATATATGGAAAATGCTTAGATGACTGAGTGATGCGATCTGCTTTCAAACAGTGATATGAGTAACTACCGGTAATCAACGAGTTTTAGCATCTCATTAAATTCTGGGCCTCTCAGAGCTTGTTTGTAGTGATGAAGCTAACATTACTTTGGGATTCATTCTCCATCTAGACTCCTAACTTCTTCAGTGTGGCTAGACGCAGGATTTAATTTTGCTCTCTCTATGCTACAAAATGATTATCTTTATGCTAGTTCTGCCAGCCCAGGCTTTCAGCATTCTGAAGATGAATTTAACGCTGACTAGTGCAATATACAATCTTGTATCAGTCTTTAATTTTAATTTCTGCATGTTTGGGGCAAGTTCAGAACTCTAATCCCTGAATGGGTATCAGGGTAACACTTAGAGGCAGCTGTCTAACATCTCTTGGTTTTAAGAATTATTCTAGAAATGCCACTTATCTTTTGCCATTCTCTGTGGCTTGCTTATCTCGGTGGCATTGTACTTTATTATGCCAGCATGTGTGTGTTGACTCTGCTAATTAAGTAATTAACTTACATAAACTATTGCTAAGTAGCCCAACTGAGTCCTACCAGTGATACGAGGATATTCAGGAGGGACACGCTTGCCAACTGGCTGTGCTAACTCTGTTGTTAGTGCTCCGCAAAGAAATAATAATCAGAGTCAGCAAAGCTGTGTAATTCCAGATGGATTAGTCTTTCTTTCAAGACCTACACAGATCAGTTTTGCCTGTCAGCATTCCGAGTAATGCACCCATTGAAAGCATAACTCCAAGGCAGGTAGATTCCTCAAAGGATATGTTTATTGGATACATCATATCGGCACAGCCGGTGAAAACCAACTCTGACAGTTCCAGCGGTTTTTAATTGAATTACCTAATTAAAAGAATCAAACTCCCCCCCTCCCAGGTATCACCGGTCACATTGTCCAATGAAGATGGAAGGCAGGCTCTTCTCCACTTTCAATGGCCACCTGTTTCAATGACCTTAATTTCCACAAGAAAGCATTTTGTTTTGACTGGAGCCTGGCTATCTACTTTCCCCCTCCCTTCCCCCTCTCTGGGTTCTTGGCAACTATGAGGCAGCACAAGATGGCTTCAGCCAGGTTCACTTCAGAGTTGACATTGCCATTGTTCTTTGGATAATCTGGCAACCATTTGGCCGAGGTGGCGCAGTGGTTAGAGTGCAGTACTGCAGGCTACTTCAGCTGACTGCTAGCTGCAGTTCAGCGGTTCAAATCTCACCGGCTCAAAGTTGACTCAGCCTTCCATCCTTCCAAGGTGGGTAAAATGAGGACCCAGATTGTTGGGGGCAATATGCTGACTCTGTGAACCGCTTAGAGAGGGCTGTAAAGCACTATAAAGCGGTATATAAGTCTAAGTGCTATTGCTATTGCTAATTGCCCTGGTATCCAAGGATCTCCACTTGGGTCACTGAGTCAACTGTTTCGGAAACCTCTAATTTTCCTGAGGAATACAGATAGTCCTCGACTTACAACAGTTTATTTATTTATTGACCATTCGAAGTGACAATAGCAGTGATAAAAGTGACTTATGACCATTTTTTTAAATTTATGACCACTGCAATGAGTGGTCATAAATTTTAAAAAATCAAAATCTAGATATTTGACAACTGACGCATATTGATGACGGTTGCAGTGTCCTGAGGTCACGTGATCACTTTTTGCGACCTTCCGACAAGCAAAGTTAACGGGGAAGCCAGATTCACTTAACAACCATGTTACTAACGTAACAACTGCAATGATTCACTTAACAAGAGTGGCAAGAAAGGTCGTAAAATGGGGCAAAACTCACTTAACAAATGTCTCACTTAGCAATGGAAATTTTGTGCTCAGTTGTGATCATAACAATTCACTTAACAACTGTGGCAAGACAGGTAATAAAATGGGGCAAAACTCACTTAACAACGGTCTTGCTTAGCAACAGAAATTTTGTGCTCAATTGTGGTCATAAGTTGAGGACTTGTATATAGGGTATATACGGCAGTTTTTCTGTGGCATTAATAATCATCCTTTTCTTCTGTAATAATATTCTATATTATAGATCTTAACAGTGGGTGACCATTGACAGTAAATGAAGTAGTAGCAGGAAAGAAAAAGAAAGGGAGACAGACAGGAAAGAAAGGAAATATGATGTGTGTGGAAATAGAGCTCCAAATTAAATTCCCTCAATAATCATGTACAGTTCCCTTCTGTCCCCTCCCACCAACAAATTCCATTTTATTTCTGAAAAAAAATGTATAAAAATTGAGCTTCTTGATATTTTTTTCCTACTGTCTCTAGCTCTGTAAACAATATTACATTTGCAATAATTATCAAAATAATATATTTTGTAAGGGAATAATCATTTTTATGCATACTTAGAAGTGTAAAGATATGGCTTCCTTAAGAGAAAAGTTACAATTCATTAATGCCTGAAATAGATGGAAGTGATTTTCTTTAGTGTCACCTGAGCTCTTGTTTTAAATCTGAGCAACCATTGAACCATATTTGCTACTTCAACAGAAGATGTTTGAAATCCATCCAAGCCAGTTCCACATCAGAGACAGTGATAATAAGAAAATGATTGATATTTGTGTGTTAGCCCATAAAAAACGAATTTGACCAAAATGTCTCCTTTGTTTAGGAGTTTTGATGATGACAGATATTTAACCATTTAAACTCTGACTGAAGTGAACTTGTCTCCAGAAAGAACTATGGTGATCTGTGCAACTAAACTTCATGAATTCCTTTGGCATCAATATAAGAAATGATATTTTTAGTTAATTGTTCTCTTGCAAACATTACCTCTCCCTTCCTTCCATGCCAATTATTGACCTAACACCCTATATTTTCTTTATGAATAACACTACAATTTTTCTGCTTCTCTGCCACAATATGTCCATTTTTTTAAAAAAAAAATATTGATGGTGCTGTTGAGAACTATTTTACCAATAAGTGTTTTTTATTAGGGCAACCTGGTCTACCCAAAGATGGGACGAAGCATATTGCTTCTGCTTTCGCCTTTCATCCCCAATCCAGGAGCCTTCGCAGGCAGTCGTTTTTCGCGACAAACTATTTTTGTGTTAAATTTATATTTACTGACAAAGAAATAAAGGGAGACTAGTATAGATCTATTTCAAGCTATTTAGCTCTTGTCAGCTAGCCATACCCTTCTGGGATTCGAACCTGGGCTACTTACCTACCAGCTACTTATCCTACCAGTAGTCCCAAAGGTGCTTTTTCAAGAGGCAACTGGACTTTCTGGTTTTTCTTTGAAGATGTTTCCCTTCTCACCCAAGAAGCTTCTTCAGCTCTGAAGAAGCTTCTTGGATGAGAAACAAAACGTCTTCAAAGAAAAACAAGAAAGTCCAGTTGCCTCTTGAAAAAAGCACCTTTGGAACAACCATGACATGGATGACTGAAAATTTCCATAGATATCCAACCAGTAATTGATAGAAGATACATCCTCCAAATTATAAATGTTTCCATCATTGTGCATCTTCCCTTTTTTTCACAATTTCTGATATGAAAGGGCACTGTCCCTTAGGATAGAGGGGAATAAGTGGGCAACACTAAACACCAGTGTAAACTGTTATATTAGTATATCATCCAACCCTTCCCCAACCTGGACAATGACACTGAAGAGACTTCTGTGATGCTACCATAGTATAAACCATCCTATCATGCTGACTCCTAATCTATAATCTTCAACAACACAAACTATATTTCAGAACTGTCATAACAGTCTTTCTTTAGCATCCATTATGCAAAGACCTAATTCTCTGAATAAGGATGACTAGCAGTAAGGTGACTAGCAGTAAGGTGGATGGACTCAGTTGCAGTACTGATGACTGCACGATGGAAGACCTGAAAAACCAGGTTAAGGGGGGAAAATATCTTGATGGCACATAATCAATCAATCAAATATTCTACTGCCTGGAAATAATAAATCAGTAAGAAAAATAAATATGCTAAAAAGAACAGCATTTAGTAATAGTAAAACAGTAATAATAAAAGAAATAGTTCAATCACACTTGTATTTAATTCTTACGATAGATTTTACCCATTCATTGGCATGGACAGTCACGCCCATCCCCTATGATTATATTTTATGACGGTCTCAGTTGCTGGTAAAAGCTAGTGAAGGAGGTGTTCAGAAGGGCTCCCAATTTAAGAGTGTCCTTCAAAATGAATGAATTTTAGAAAGATGATAACTATGGTTTAAGATCCTTACATTAATAATCAGTTTGCTGGATTTTAAAATATGATTTTCATCTTTTATACATTTTTTTCTAAGGAGGTAAGAGACACTGCTACATTTTCCATGCAATTCTTCATCTGCTTTAGAAGATGAGAATTTGAATGATGAGCAATAATGTTAACAACCGTTTGCACGGAAGAAGGTTACTTCTTAATAATAATGCTGTCTAAATCATAAGTGTTCATCTGCTACTATGTCATGACAGGGATGGGATTCAAAATTTTTAGCAACTGGTTCTCTGCCTGGTTGCTGGGTGGGCGTGGCCATGGTGGGTGTGGCCTACTCGGCCTCCTGCACCACGGCGGGGGGGGGATGTTTTCACCCTCCCCAGGCTTCCTCGAGCCTCCGGGAGGGCGAAAACGGCCTCCCCAGGCTCCGGAGGCCCTCCAGAGGCCGGAAACGGGCCTGTTTCCGGACTTCCGGAACTTCCTGGAGGCCCGTTTTTCACCCTCCCAGAGCTGGCATCCAAAACGGGCTGCGTGGAGATTCCTGGGAGGGGCGGGGTGGGTGGGACGGGGCCAGCCAGTCCTTGCAACTACCAGTTTGGCAAACCAGATGTAAAATTAGCATACAGTTCGCCCGAACCGGTCCAAACCAGCTGAATCCCACCCTCATGAATATGACTATGCAGGGAAAGATGATCACCTGGGATAAATTTGGGTGAGTTTGTCAGGTGCTCTGTTCCCCAAGAATGTTGTATCAGTAGCTACAATACTGGGGATGGGGGTGAGGAGCTTGATGGGGAGATAAGGTTGCAACAGCTTGATCATTAGTGTTAAACAACATGGAAAGCTTTTGAAATCATTGGGCCTGTAAGTAGGACACACTTACAAAAGTGCTTAGAGTTTATTTATTTTGAGGAAACGTGCTGAAAACTCTCCTTGGGACTCTAACTGATGTACAAATAAAGTGGCTGACATTTAACATTTTCGGTTGCATAGAATTGTTCTGTGTCTGTAACCACTGGTGAATAATCCCCTAGGCTCCCAGTTTCTGTTATTTTACTTGGTAGGGTGATTCTGAACTTCAGACGTAATTAGACTATTAGGCCTTCTCTGAAAAGTGAGCAAGTAATATGTACAGCAAACGCAAGAACTTGTACTTCTGTTCCCCTGGGTCCATTATATTCCTAGAAACCTATGCAGCAATCCTAGATAGGGAAGAAAAACAGAATAAAGACAAGGGACAAGAAAGCAAGAATCAAGTGTACTGTTTGGAGATATTTATTCTGTCTTCATGTTGCATTAGATAATTAAAATACCACACAGTTGAGTGTTTCTAGTTTTTTCTACTTCATGTTTATTTTGTTATTACCATTCTTGATAGTGAGGAGGCTGTAGGCTTTACAAGTTAGAGTTACATTCTATAATCATTTTAAATGTGTACAAACAAAATGATTTCTAAACTCTATTTTTGATAATTTTGTTAATCTCTGGACTTCTTATAGTAGATAATTGAGGGGGAATATATGTTCATGGAATTTATGAGAATCCTATGACATGAGCTACTTCCATACAATTTGAGGATATATTGTTCCAAATCATACCTCAAGTTGATCATTTTTGCAGCAATAAACTTATATTCAGATATTGAAATTCAAAATTCTGATTTAAAAGCCAATTTGTAGCCACTTCATTTGAGAAATGTTCCCTCGTATATAATTCTTACTGTAATGGTATGTGGGAATAACCTTGGGATGTAAGGGGAAGAGCCACAGCCAGAGGAACAGGTGGATAAGAGGCAACTTAGGCCACAGCAGAAATGTGTTACATTAACAAGTCTCTGTTAATGTAACCTTACAATATAGTTCATCTGTCTGTGCTTCTTATCTAGATTACCTTGCAAGTCTGAAAGTGCATTTCTTCCTGTCAATTTCACTTAGACTTATATAGCACTTCATAGTGTTTTACAACACTCTCTAAGTGCTTTACAGAGTCAGCCTATTGCCTCCAACAATCTGGGTCTTATTTTACTGACCTTGGAAGAATGGAAGTCTGAGTCAACCTTGAGCTGCTCAGAATCGAACTGTTGACAGTCGGCAGAATTAGCCTGCAACATTGCATTCTAACCATTGCACTACCATGGCTCTTAGATATGGGAGAATATATTTTATTTGTTTTAATGGTTTTTTCCCCCAGGCACATTCTGTCCTGTCTTCAAATCAAAATGCATTCTTAAAAAAAAAAATCAGCATAAAAATTATCTGCACATGTGTAGATTTTTGTCTACAATTCTTCCTAATGTAGCCATTTATAATCACTTATATGCACATTGGTATTAATTTTTATTAACAAACGGCATTGCAAATTCAGAGATGACCAAAAATCAAATGATCTTTTTGCTCCAGCTATGTATTTACTACAAGAATTACAAATTCCAGTTAAAATTCAAATCAAACCATTCTCTCTTCCAGTTCTAGCACTAAGATTTATTCAAATACTCCAGCATTGAATGCTATCTATTTAGGTAAATAGATGTAAACTATTTCTCAAAATGAAATACACTTGCTAACTCATAACTGTAGTCAGATCACATAAGAAAACAGAAATTGTCTCTGATTTATTAGCTGGACCATGGAATCTTCCAGTACAAAGTCAAAAGTAGTAGCAAGTAGTTGCCCTTTCGAAATGTAATAACCAGATGGGAGAATTCTAGCAAGCAGAAAAAAAATGGAGCAGCTTTCAAATGTTAGATATAAATATTTTAATATAAACCGGATATGGCTCTATGTATAATAGCAATGAAACTTTGATAACATAAAGAAATAAAATAAGTTTGCTTTGTGGTATTTTCTTTTAAAACTGGAGTTGTAATTTGATTCTTTAATATTAGTGCATCTATAGTCTAGTCATGATTCATTATTATAATTATTTTGTTAGAATATTGGCTTTAAAGCAGGGGTGAAATCCAGCAGGTTCTCACAGGTTCTGGAGAACCGGTAGCGGAAATTTTGAGTAGTTCAGAGAACCGATAGCGGAAATTTTGAGTAGTTCGGAGAACCGGCAAATACCACCTCTGGCTGGCCCCAGAGTGGGGTGGGAATGGAGATTTTGCAGTATCCTTCCCCTGGAGTGGGGTGGGAATGGAGATATTGCAGTATCCTTCCCCTGCCACGCCCACCAAGCCACGCCCACCAAGCCACACCACACCCACCAAGCCACGCCCACAGAACCGGTAGTAAAAAAAAAATGGATTTCACCACTGCTTTAAAGTGCTACTTTATATGTATGTTAGAAATAATTCATTTCATTACATTTTCAAATTTCAAGTTATTTGCTTTTATTTATTAATGTTTTGTATTTAATTACAGGCTTGATAGAATGTGACTATCTGTTTATACATTTGTGTGCTGTTTCCATTAAGTTTCATACATGCTTTCCCATACTTTAAGATCTGAAGCTATAGAATCAGAGGTGGGTTCCTACCGGTTCTAACCAGTTCTTTAGAACCGTTAGTAACTCGGCGATGACGTCATGGAGCTGGTTCCGTCAGTGTCTCCATGGGCGCCGCCATCTTAGATTTTGCTTCTGCGCATGCGCAGAAGCTATTTTTTGATTGCTGCGCGCACAGCACGATCCTGAGCGAACCGGCAGCAAAAGGATCCAGAACCCACCCCTGTATAGAATTGATATGAATTTTCATGTAAGGGATTATTTTAAGGCTAATTATAAAAGTATTATCACTTTCATGGTTTCCTACAAGATATTTGCTACAACTGCATCACGTTGATTCAATGCGTATGGCATATGCATTCATATCTACAGAGGCCTTATCTGAAATACATAAGGTTTCATATAAATTGTTTGAAATGTATACATTTATACCCATTTTTGCAGCCTGCCTCTTTTTCACCTAATGATTTTGGTCTACATTGTCTTGAATCTTAACATGATTGAGTCTTTTTCCAGGAAGAAGACCCTCACAGTGGGGAAAAGATCCCTGGTTCAGAGAGTAAGCTGAAGCTGAATATAAAAAGAAATTATTTCAGTTGACATTGCACTGAGAGGAAGACATTTTTGTTCTAAGGAAGACACTTGAGATGTGCAATTTGATTTTTTTAAAAAAAAACAACCATCTGGCACTATTTTGAGTGGTGTCAAAAATGTACAGCTTATTTTGTTGACTTTGACTGTCTTTGCACCATAGAAATATATTTCACGGGAAAAAAGAAGGCAATTTTACCTTGCATAGGATTCAGTTTGAGGAATATTTCAGCCATACCTTCCAAATATCAGGCATAGATTTTTTTTCTTTATGATTTAACTTTCTATGTTGCAGAAGAAGAATAAACACTTCATTTTCTGCCTGCTTCAGTATCAAGAGCCATGGTGGTCCAATGGTTAGAATGCAGTATTGCAGGCTAACTTTGCCCATTGCCAAGAATTCAATCCTGACCAACTCAAGGTTGATTCAGCCTTCCATCCTTCCAAGGTCGGTAAAAGGAGGACTCAGATTTGTGGGCGCAATATGGGATATAAAGGGCTGTAAAGAACTATGAAGCGGTATATAAGATAAGTCTAAATGCTATTGCTATCAGCATTTTTTCCCAAGTGCAAGGAAAATGGATCATCATAGATCTAATTTTCTATTTCAGATTCTGGATTAGCCAATTCACTTGGTCTTTTCTTACAGATACTTCTCTTCAATTAGCCTTGGATAGTATTTTTAATACATTGATTATCATTTTCAGGTATGAATGCAGATGTAAAATAAGAATGATCTTGGCTAATATAATAGGAATAAAAGAATGGAAATAGCGATGGAAGACATATGTCACCCGAAGACAGGGGATATTATATTTTCATTCATTCTGGAATCTTTAGTTCAGTTAGTAATTCTAATTTCAAGACTGCACCACCAATTTTTAAGTACAATCACTTCATATTATAAACAGGAATATTATGGATCGGTCAGTTGATTTGGATCAATCAGTTGACAATCAATAAAGCAGCATTACAGTCTTTATATAAGTGATAAGGAGGGCAAGTCTTTTATTAAAACTAAAAAGCAGAATAAATAATAATAGTAAATAATAATAATAGTAAATAATATTATTATTATTATTATTATTATTATTATTATTATTATTATTATTATTATTATTTGTAACACAGAATTTCTGATGAAAGATAGTAACATATAACGGGGAAGAATTAAACTACTGCCTTAAGGCAGAAGAACATTTCTATAACTTTCTATAATAAATATATGAATAAATTGGACATGATCTTGTTTTAGGATGGAATCAGTGGAATTTATGACCTGTGATTTCCAATTCAGGGCAAGTACAGTGTTAAAAAGAATGTTTGAGAATATTCATTCTTCTAATTATTCATTTCAGTGAAGGTTATCTCACCCGCCCATGTCACATAGCCCTAACTTGGTTCAAACTGGAGAGATTCAAAGAAGTTAAATTTGCAAAGTTGGCAGTTTGAAATCTGATGTTAACGAAGTCTGATGTGAGCTACACATTATTAAAATGCTTAATAGGTTCAGCTCCTTTCCAGTAAAACAGCCACTTACTTTCCTAGGATTATGAGAGCAAAACAGGAAATATTTTAAGTTTAGTACCGTAGAAATACAAGTAATCTGTTCAATCATATTTTTTATTTGCCTTAATTCTGCCTTAAAATAACTCCTGCACTTTTTATTATGCTCCTATAATTTGATTAAAAAGAAATTGCTTTTGCTTTTTTAAAAGGAACAGTACATTAATTTGGGTAGGAGATGCATTCTGAAATTTATTGTAAGGCACTTCCACTCTGCAGTGGGTTTCTATTCATTTTTATTTTATTAAAGCAGCCAAAGCAACTCAGAGCTGGCCTACAAACATCTTCGCATGTGCCAACCACAACATTTTGAAAATGTGCAGACAGTACCAGGAACCAATCATTGCTTCCAATAAGCACAATAGCCAATCATAAACAAACCTTCTATAAAACCAGGGGTGGGCTCAGGGGTGGGTTCCGGATTTTCCTACTGCCGGTTTGCTCAGGGATGCGCTGCGTGCACGCATGCATATCACACGTTGCACGGGCAGGTCGTGGGTAAGTGCATGGGTGGGTCACGGGTGTGCATGGGTTGCGGGTGTGCGCGTGCACATGCGCAGTAAAAAAAGCTTCTGCACATGTGCAGAAGCAAAAAACAAGATGGCAGCACCTATGGCGCTGCCGAGAGAACCGGCTCGGGGGTGTGGCAGGCCTGGGTCGCTGCCGCTTCTAGCGACCCAGGCCACCATGTTACTAACGGTTCTATAGAGCCGGTCCAAACCGGTAGGAACCCACCTCTGGGTGGGCTGCTGGGGGTTCGCAGGGGTTCAGGAGAACCTCTAGCTAAGATTCTGTGCAGTTCAGAGAACCCCCAAATCCCACTCCTGGCTGGCCCCGTGCACCCCGCCCTGCTCCTCCCCTCTCAGGAATCTCCATGCGGCCTGTTTTGGATGCAGGTAAGTGCAGGGTGTACGCAGAGCCTCTGGGAGGGCAAAAAATGGGACTACCAGAAGTTCAGGCCCATTTCCGGCCTCCAGAGGGCCTCTGGAGCCTGGGGAGGCTGTTTTTGCCCTCCCGGAGCCTCAAGGAAAGCCTCCGGAGCCCGGGGAGGGCAAAAATGCCCCCCCATGGTGAAGGAGGCCGACTAGGCCATGCCCACCATGGCCACGCCCACCCAGCAACTGGGCAGAGAACCCCTTTTTGAATTTTGAAGCCCACCCCTGTATAAAACTCCACAGAACCATCACATTACAAAGAAAAAAGATTGCTGGTGTGATAGTTAATAAACCAGAGGGGGGTCAGGGTTTTGGAGGGGGGAGATAAGATGAAGAAAGTTTTGGATAATTGGAAGTAAGGTTTAGTCACAGTATTTGTCCCATACTGAGGAAAGGTCATATATAACTCAAAGCTTTATGCATTGCATATTAGAAGAGATTGTGAAAATACATAGTCTGTTTTTGTCATGTTGTACTGATTCAACATTATAAACAGAGTACGGTGGTTGGTTGTAAACTGCTGGATTAGTTACCTTCAGTTCAGGTGTATGCCTTTAAATCAATGTTTTATTTATATTAATGTATAATTGATTTTAAAAATTAGCAAAAACACAAGGAAGGAAGAAAAAAAGGACTCATGCAAGCTCTAATACTTAATAGAAATTACCTGCCGCAGTGACTGTTTTCATCTAATTAGAGCTTTCAATTATGCTTTTTAATTAAGAGTTGAAAGTAAAGGAAGAGATTTGTCTGGTGAAAAACACACTGAGAAGAATTTTAATATTGGGGAATTATAAAATGGAATACCTTTATACTACAAGGGTTAAAAGTAAGAAAACTAGGTTAGTTTTCTTATTTTTATTTAGAATAGAATAACAGAGTTGGAAGGGACCTTGGAGGTCTTCTAGTCCAACCCCCTGCTTAGGCAGGAAACCCTATACCACATCAGACAAATGGTTATCTAACATCTTCTTAAAAACGTCCAGTGTTGGAGCATTCACAACTTCTGGAGGCAAGTTGTTCCACTGATTAATTGTTCTGTCAGGAAATTTCTCCTTAGTTCTAAGTTGCTCCTCTCCTTGATTAGTTTCCACCCATTGCTTCTTGTTCTACCCTCAGATGCCTTGGAGAATAGTTTGACTCCCTCTTCTTTGTGGCAACCCCTGAGATATTGGAACACTGCTATCATGTCTCCCCTAGTCCTTCTTTTCATTAAACTAGATATACCCAGTTTCTGCAACCGTTCTTCATATGTTTTAGCCTCCAGTCCCCTAATCATCTTTGTTGCTCTTTTCTGCACTCTTTCTAGAGTCTCAACATCTTTTTTACATCATGGCAACCAAAACTGAATGCAGTTTTCCTTTCTTATTCTATCTCAACCTCTACTTTCCCCTACCTTCACAAATTTTAGAAAGACAACCTTCAGATAAGAGAAATCCCCCCCCTTTTTTTAATTGTGGTTTAATTTATGTGATAATCCTGTATTACGTAATCAAGAAAACTCCTTTATTGCCATGAATTTGGGAAAAACAGGATAGAAAGAATACTGTTGTATTTGAATTTTGATGAAGGAGAAGATCCTGAAAATTTCTGTATGTAAAGACCTAGATCTCTTGGAGAATGCTCTAATGTTGAGAAGGGAGG
>QLTV01004392.1:745688-790768 GCA_003457575.1 Thermophis baileyi
ATATTGTCTATGGCTTTTTAAATCGTTTTTTAATAGTTATATTGTTTTCATGTTTTTATACTTCTGTTGTAAGCCGCCCAGAGTCCCTTGGGAGTTGGGCAGCATAAAAATTCAACAAATAAATAAATAAATAAATAAATAGACACACGTGATATTTCCTCCATTCAAAATTATGTAAAATGGTTCCCTTTTCCCCTAAAACAGCCCTTTTTTAATGGGTAAATTCGTTTTTCTCCATTGTCAGCAAAAAGTCCATAAAGGGTTTGTGGTCTTTTACAAAAGTAGTTGTTCTTTTCTTTATCAAACAAGTCAATGTAGCCATTTCTGCAAGTTCTATCTTCTTCGTGGTCCACTCCCTCATTGTGGTATTTCTGTATTTTATATTCCATTGATGCTTAACAATATTTCTGAACTGTCTGGAGCTTTTTTTAAATTGCTACTATGTACACCTATTGCAAGCAAGCAACCATATGGTATAATAGCACTAACACTAGCACTTATATACTGCTTCATAGTGGTTTACAGCCCTCTCTTACAGTCTCAGCATATTGACCCCAACAATCTGGGTCTTCATTTTACCAAAATCGGAAGGATGGAAGGCTGAGTCAACCTTGAGCCAGGGGTGAAATGCTCCTGGTTCGCTCGTACCTGTCGGTCGCCGTAGAGCCGGTCACCAAGGTAGCGCAAGGTGCTGCCCACCCGCCCAGACGCTGCCATTTGGATTCTTTTACCCTCTGCGAATGCACAGAACGCTTTGCGCATGTGCAGAGGGTAAAAAAATAGCAATAGCAATAGCACTTAGACTTATATACCGCTTCATAGTGCTTTACAGCCC
This sequence comes from Thermophis baileyi, assembly GCA_003457575.1. Lineage (NCBI taxonomy): Eukaryota > Metazoa > Chordata > Lepidosauria > Squamata > Dipsadidae > Thermophis > Thermophis baileyi. The sequence goes on from QLTV01004392.1 coordinate 746,524, forward strand.
TCTCTAAGCGGTTTACAGAGTCAGCATATTGCCCCCAACAATCTGGGTCCTCATTTTTACCGACCTCGGAAGGATGGAAGGCTGAGTCAACCTTGAGCCTGGTGAGATTCGATCTGCCAAACTGCTGGCAGCTGGTGATCAGCAGAAGTAGCCTGCAGTACTGCACTCTAACCACTGCGCCACCACGGCTCATGAAGAACCCAAATGGTGGCATCCGGGTGGGTAGGCGGCACCTTGCGCTACCTTGGCGACCGGCTCCACAGCGACCGACAGGTACGAGCAAACCAGGAGCATTTCACCCCTGCCTTGAGCCAGTCAGTATTGAACTTCTGGCAGTGGGAAGAGTTAGCCACCATAGCTCTTGAATTGTATAGTACAATTTATGAGCCTTATATATAGAATATATATTATATATATATATATAGAATATATAGAATATCAGTCATAATTTATATTCTACAGCTGTTCGGTTTTTGCAGGTTTTTTTCTATTTTATTTAGTTCAGTATTATCATTTGGAAAAATCTGTCAGCATTTTTTTTTAGAAGAAAGGCCTATGAAGAATGACTCTGTGGGGCTTTATCCTTAAATAAACATCATTAATGCTTACTTGATCAAGAGCAAGTTAAAACAATGGACAAATAGAATGAACTACTTGTGGATATTTTCTGAGAAAGGTGGGTTTTTTTTAAGTATAAGAATGGAAACTCAGTTAAGCAGAATTTTTCTCTTCGCACATTAGAATGAAAAAATGTTCTTCACACATTTCATACCAAAGTGATGATATTCCTCTTTGCTCTCTTTGTCCAATTTTCTTTTACTTTATTGTATTATAAAATACTTTCATGCTAAATCAGGGATGTCCAACTTCAACTCCCACTATTTCCCAGCAACCATGGCTGGCTGGAAGAATTCTGGCAGTTGGTCCACAAGTTTTAAAGTTGCCAAGGTTGGACACCCCAGCACTAAATGCTTGTACTTCACGATGTCTACTTTTGTCTCTAATTTAAATTGATTTTCTTTCTGGAAATCTGCAGTTATCTAATACTGATCTCTTCATGCATGCAAAATTCACCCCTCTTAAACCAGGGATGGATATAACTTACATGTGTCCCCACACCCCAGCAATCTTAGATACGGCCACCAATAATTAAATGGTCAAATTTGGCAGCACTCTGTTTCATTTATCTCCTAAAAATAAGGATGTACAGTGAAGACTGAAGACTTTTGAGAACAAACCACCTTGGAGAACTCCAACTGTGGTTTGGGGCCATTCAAAAAAGAAGAAAAAGAGTTCGAAGAGCAGGACTGCATGCTGTTGGCTACCAGAGGGCTCCACTTCCCTTTACAAGCTTAATGCCACTCCCAAATGAAAGTGGAACAAACTAGATTCATTCTTTCCAATGCCACCGGAAAAGCTCTGCCTGCCCACCCAACCCAAGAAGGTTGGAAGTCTGAATTACTGCCCACAATCACTATACAGTTCATTGTCTTTGCCAGCCCATAAACACAGGGATTCATAGTCTCCTGATCTTCATATGCCTAGTTCTTCATAAAGCATTTTTCCAGTATCATTTTCTAACAAAGATTTTGAGACTGAATCATATACAGAAACCCCAAGAGAAAAGTGGATTTTCCTTTTAGTAAGAACTTTACCTGGAGGGCTCAAAGTATCATTCTAATCTTTCTGCTTAGAGATTTATTTTTTCTCCTTCTCCGTATTATTGAGTGGATAAAGTACCGTACATTGTTTTTCTTGTCCATGCAGATGAGAAAAAAATGTGTTTGGAGGCATCTTCAAATATAGTGTACTTATTTCTTATTTGTGTTTTTTTTCTTGATTTATCACTTCTAATGTCTGTTGCTCTTGACTTGTGATAAACCATATATTAAACAATTTTAGGAATACATGGTTGGGAAATATGTTGCTGAATTACACCTCCCAGCAGCATGATTCTGGCAACAGCATCTGAAGCATCACATGAAACTTACCCCTGAGTTACATTTTCCCCTTTAATTGATTTCCTTACTTTCCTCATGATTGTTTGCTATAAAAATTAGTCCCCAGACTGTTAGAGATTCAAGGAAATATTATGTAAACAGCCACATGATTCCCCCCCCCCCCATTATCAGTGAAAAAATGTACCTCATAGCTAGTTCATTGGAAGGCAGTCAAAAATTCATAGACTCATAATGTCTTCCTTCTTTCTGTAGGCTATATGTGCAGTGTCCACTTACTTTGGGACATGTTGGACCTAATTTTAAAATACTCCAGTTGCTGGAATTCTTTGATCCTCATCTTAAACTCAACTCAGTAAATGTTGCTGAAAAGAACTCTAAGTGAAAAGAACTTCTAAATCCTTAGAAAATTGCTATCCTATAGCCATCCAGAACACATGTGGATGATTTTCCATCCTTTCCCTAACCAAAGAGGCTCCAAAGAAAGAGTTTACTCACTGGTTCCTTAGTCTTTGCTGTGGTTGTTGGCTCCACTTTCACAGAGCCATCTTCTATTCACCAAACATATCTTGGAAGTCTTCAGAAGCAGGCAATTCTCAATATGGATGGTTTCAGGTACAAAAAAAAATGTTAACCAAGTCAGGCTCATAAGAGTCATTTCACCTAATTAAGGACCTCCCACATCTCAATAATCCCAAGTCATTTTGACTCCACTTGTTCTAGTGACCTCTCCATTTTCTTTAAAGGAAAAGTATTTTAGTAATAATTTAAGTTTGGAACTCTGTATTTTGATATGGATAGGCCTAATCCATAAACTAAACTAAACTAACTTTAAAGGAAGGAAAGAAACAAGATATTTTTTCTTGATTAACAAAGGAAGAAATAGGGTCTATTTATTATTAGAATTTTTAAAAAACCAACATGAAAAAAATGAAAAATAAAATGTATTTTTTTTATTTTATCAATCCAATTTTCAGAATATGGCCCTTGGGAAGCTACACAGATACAATGAAACTCTTAAGTCAACAGATATTTCTTAAATTTGTCTTTAGGGCATAAAATATTAGTAATGATTAAAAATAATCCCCTATTGCAGTAGCAGTAGTAGCATGTACTTAGCCAAGTTCCCAACAATAAGGCATATTTTATCATTTAGTGTTGAATATATTTTATTTTGTTATTGACTGCAATGATTTACACATTGTTTTTATACATCAGATCAATGTGTTGGTGCTCAATAAATACTTGCAGTGGTGCCATGGCTGCTTCTCTAAAGAGAATGTAAATAATGGAATCCTAGCTCGAATACCAACTCAGCTATTAAAGGCAGATCTCAAAAACTGCAGCAAACATTAAAAAATATCAAAATATTTGTTTATATTTTCTCCTTTTTATTTTCTCTTTCATCTTGTAGAAAATGTGCACTTAAATGTCAATGTCCAGTGAAAGATCCAGAGCAGCTCACATGAATGATTTCATATGATTCATATTGTCTTGCATTGCATGCAACAATAATGTTCTTCCTTTCTCTTAAAAGCAAGTTACCATAAAAGGCTTTTTGGAATCAAGCCACCTTCAGTCCTCATGTTCCCAGATATATTCATTTAAATTGAACACTGGATGATTTCCCAACATTGTATTGGGTCATATTTTCCCTGGTAAACATTCTGATTCTCTCTATCTCATGGCCTTAGATACACAATATTATACACACAATATTACACACACACACACACACACACACACACAAAGAGAGAGAAAGAGACTTAAAACCTATTGATATAAATAAAAGCATAAACAATAATAAATTACAGCAGCAGCATCCTATCCTTGGGAAGGACTCAATAGGTGGACAAAACTGCCAATTCCAGTCTAAATATCTGGCTAACTGTGCTATGTACCATATTTTTTTTCCTTTGAACAAGCCTGTAATCCCTTGCATGGGGTTGGAGTCAGGGGGACTAAAGGGAGCTGAGCATTTACTGGCTGGATGCCCTTTCTGACGCCTATGTGGCGCTCACAGCAGATATTTTCTCTTTGCACCCAGAGAGAGAAGTATCTGCCACTACTTAGGATCGAACTCACAGCCTCCTGATTCTGAGGCAAGAGCTCCACCTCTTGGCCACTAGTGCAATGTACCATAATAAAGTGCTAATATAGTATAATGTAATGTAGTAATAATAATGTAATATAGTGCTGATAATAATAATGTAATATACTGCTAATAATAATGCAATATACTGCTTATAATAATGTACAGGTAACTGATATCAATTATAATTATCTGTTAATTAATAAATAATACTTAATGAAAATTGAGTCCTTAATGAAAATTGAAATCAAGTGGCCTTGATTTGAACATTTATGCAGGAAGGAAAAAAGAGAGAAAACCTGGACTTCTATGATAGTCAACCATCAAGAGAAATTACCTATAACAGGATGGAAGAACTTGTGGTCTTCCAGACATTGCTGAGCTATCAAGTCCAGTTTTCTTCTTTGCCAGCTCTGCTGCCTGAGGCTGTTGGCAGTTATATTTCCACAATGTCTATGCATTTTTGCCATGCCTGGCTTACACAAAGAATTTTAAGAAAAAGCAGTCAAGAGAAGAATTAAGCACATCAATTTTTTTTTAATCTCTTTGACTGGATTCATGTTGTCCTAAGGAAAAATGAAGTATGATTTTTGGTTAAAATATTATATGAACCTATCTATTGTGACTTATTGAACAAAAAAAGGGGTTAACGTCAAGACTATCAGTTTGACATTTCTTTGCTTCCATCTACTGGTCATCCTGATTTGTGTAATTCAGGTTTCATAATTCAGCCCTTATGAAAGCAAACAATGGCTTGGTGTGATGTGTAAACCCAACCGCAGATACTCCTTCCATATATTTAGCAAATAAGAATCTGCTTAGATAGCATATTTCAACCTAATATAATGAACTTGTATTGCATTATTGCCTGTATTTCCTACATCTTTTCATTTTTTGAAAAGTGAATCATGTATGCATTACTGCCATAAATTTAAAGGACCATCTTGACTTCTAAAATAAACGAGTTCCATTGATACATCATTGCCACAGGTCAAGTGTGACATCCCAAGAACACTTTGTCTTTACTGAGGTAAATGAACATACTTCTACAAATTGTCAGCTACCTCAAATGATTGTAATATTCTTATGCATGTTACAGTAAATCAGTTTCATTTAAAGCACTCTATAAATATGAAATAAAGACTTTACATTGCATTATTAAAGCCACATACCCTGTAGAAATGGGCCAGTGGATAAGGAATCTTGAGTTGTAATATATGAAAGATTTGTTGTCATATGAAGAAAAAAAATGCCAGGTCATAAATTCAATATTAATTTCAATCCTTTTTCTTTTGTTCTTTCAAGTCTGTGTTGACTCTTGGCAAATGTCTGGACAAGTCCCAGCAGTTTTCTTGGCAAAACTTCAGAATTGGTTTGTCTTTGCCTTCTTCATAGAGCTGAGACAGAATGACTGCTGACCCAGCCACATTTGTGCCTAAGGCAGAATTAGAACTCACAGTCTCCTGGTTTCTAGCCTGATGCCTTCACCACTATACAGACTGACTCTCTAAAATAGTTATCACTGCATTATTTGATTTTTCCCCACATTAATTTAGAGCCACAAGATACAACTTAAAGCAGACTCCATAAACACCTTTATTCCTTCCACCTAAGTATTTTCAACACGTTTACAAGGTTTCAGATTTAATACGCAAGATTTTCAATAAAACTTAATTTAAAAGACATCTAGGGAAATATCTGACTTTTTTTTCTTCTTCTTATTGGATGCAGTCTCTTTCCATTAAAACTAATTGCACTTGTTGACTTCAGTAGCCTTTTGTACTTTACAGTGACTTTCAAATGTTTGCGCCTTTATAGGCAGCTATCAAGAGAGAAATCACTCTGGAAAGGTACTGAAAAGTGTTCAAGAATGTTTTAAACAGAAAAGAGGTTCTATACAAATAAGATGATGTAATGTCAAAGGTTTTTTTTAATGTTAATATATCTGATTTGGGGGTTTTTTTGTCATAAGGAATGCTGGCTTGAGCATCATTTGTCTCAAGTAGATGTGGTAAGTTGTACCTCTTAGAATCATGTGTCTTCTAAATCAAAATTACCAACCAAATTTGCAATGGAAGTAATCTATAGATTGCAATTACAAATTAACTTGGACTTTGCAGGCAAAACTCAATAGAAACAACTATTGAAATACACAGGCCAGAAATCTCACTTTCTGTGAGACAGATAGCCATATAAATTTGATTAATAAAATAAAATAAAATAAAAACAAACATGGATGTGGAGAATTCATCCCATTAACAGGGTTGAGTAGCTTCTCCCTTCTTGTGCTGCTATAATGGTCATCCATATGAAAAGAATTATTGCAGTGAGAAAGCTTTCTCATTTAAAGCTCTATAGCTGGTCTTGTATTTAATATTAAATCCATGTACTTGTATTATGCATTACAAACTAGAAAACTTCAAGTTAAATAATTTTAATCTCATCATTCTCTTATTAGTCATTGTTAAGTTTATTTTCCTCATTTTATGCAAGTTTTGACAATAAGAAGAGTTTGAATCATTACATTTGAGGTACAAAATTGTGGCTTTTAGTACTATATTTAGGAGATCAATCTTTGACCATATGTTCACAGACCTATTGAAACACTGAATAAAATATAATTGTTTTCACGGTGATACAGATGACACATGTAATTAATTAATCCATTACTCTCTATAGTTTAATAAGCTAGTATAGTGTAGAATGCAGTATGTATTAATACATAAGCAAGAGTAGTTGAGTACTTAAATTAAATATGTGGTTTAACACAAAAAAGTTTAATTGTATAAGCCAATGTTATGGAAAAGGATGAGAGCAGAATGACCTTAATTCTTAAGGGAACTGAGTTGCTTGTATAGATTTAAGATCTGTGAAGAAAGTTTTATTCACAGACACCCCCCCACACACTGAGGGTCATATCTTATGTATAGCAGAACAATGGCTCTTCTTGGACAAGATATCCCTGTCATTCATTTCATTTTGGTTTCAGGTGAAGAACTGGCTATTCTTTCTAGCTTTACAGATGTCCATTGCTTGGTCTTGTCCATTGAATTGAGCTTTTTGATGGTACTCGGCTCCAACTGCCTGATGGGTAATTTTTGCTGACTGTATCTTTTCTTCAGATCTACTGATAACAAAGCAAGTTATAAATGCTTCAATGAATAAAATAAGGCAGACTTTAAAACAGACACAAGCAGAATAAGAAAGTAAATATGTAATGGCACTTTAGTGCATTAGCATAATTTTTTTTCAAGGTATTCATTTTTTCATGTGTGTGGCATATAAATATGTAGGCATCCAAATAAAAAAAAATTAAACAAGGACCAAAACATTGATTTGTGTGTTGAGTCAAGTTACTTAACTAATAAATGGCATTAGCTTGAGTTTGCTGAAAAATTGGATCTGGCTATGGTAGTTAGCCTCTAGATTGAAAAGGTCATTTGTCATTGAGTTCTGAGATATCCAAACATATATTTTTAAACAAGCTACTAAAGTATTTTATTTTAACTTAGTTTTATACAAGCTATTATACCTTGCATGCAAACTAGTGCAAATATTTTCTCAGCATCACTGAGAAGATCTACAGTATATTTAGATCTAGAAATGTATATCATAAGTTTAAAAATATGAACAATGTCAAAATGAATAAACAAATTTAGCATTCAGCATCAGAGCTTCACCCTCAAATGTTTCTTTCTGCAAAGCAAAAAAAAGTTCAAGGAGAAAAATGGATTCAGCTGTTAATTAGAAAAGTCAGAGCAACTACAATTCTTACTGTGAATGAGCAGATCCAAAATTAAAGAAGCATTGTTCTTTAATTTTAGGTAAAAATGTTTTAAATCATTTAAACCATTTCCACCGTGTCATTGTGCAAATTTACCTTCATTTTTACCTCATACATAGTTCATAGTCTCTGACCTTAGAAGCATGAAAATTATAGGTTAAAAAAATAAAGTTGGATTAAAGCAGTGATAGAACTTGCTAGCAGTTTTTCTTTTAATTTACAGTACTGTTCTCTGATGACTAAATTCTTCTTCCTTGGTAAATCATTTCATAATTCTCCATTATCCTAAATTTAGTTAAATGAGGCTGCCACACATTAAACTTCCATTAAGTAAGTTTTGAATAACTTTTTCACAGTCCTCTGAAACACATTGAAAGTAAATGCAGGACATATATTAGGAGAATAGATTATTAAGAATTTAACAATTATTGTTCATTATTAGTAATCAGTAATCAGACCCAATTCAAGAATATGGAATATAAAACCACCATCTTTGAGTCTGATATTAACTGAACTGATAAATAGCTTTCGTTGTCATCAGCCATTCAGTCATGTCTGACCCTTGGCCACTCTGGATCAGCACTCTCCATGCCCCTCTGTCTCATACTACCTCCTTCAAAAAGACCTGGTGACCTACTCCAATTTTCCCCGCCCAAAAACTTTATGGATCAATTCAAAGATAAATAGCTCTATCTTTGGATAAATGAAACTATCTCCTAGAATTTTGAGTGTAGCTTACAAGAATTGTGACAGATTTAGCATAAGAAATTCAGGTGATAAATATAGTAACTTCTAACTAACTTGTAGAATTTTTCAATCTCCAGAAGATTTGCATTACAACAGTTCCCCCCCCCCATCATGGTTTGGAAAGCAACTGTAGCCCATTCTTGCTCCACAGCAGTGTTTCTCAAGTTTAAGACATATGGACTTCAATTCCCAGAATTCCACAGCCAACATGCCAGCTGGGGAATTCTGAGAGTTGAAGTTCACATGTCTTAAAGTTGTGGAGGTTGAGAAGCACTGCTCTGGAAGACAGGAAGTGAGCTACTTTAGACTCAGGTAGAGTGGGTAATTTGGATATTAATATCTCACTGACAGAATAGAATTATAATAAGGTAATAGCAATGTGCCCAGAAGGAAAACTCTGGATTAGGTGACAGCATTGGCGCCAAAAAATCATTTGCAGAAGAACACTGGCAAAATCCTTCCCAAACAACTATGTTAAGATGCAAACTACACAAGGATTGGATAATCCCCCTGAATCTTCAAAGGATGAGGATGAACATCAATCTGACAATCAGATTCTTTCCCTTGTTATAAAAATACCCCAATAAAGGAAACAGGAAACAGCAACACAAACAATATTCTTACTTTAAGATTCAGAGGTTTATTTCATGAGCAATTTGGAACATGAACAGCCATCATAACACAACTTATATCAATAACCCATTGCAATGAGGTCCAGAGATGATAGCTAGATCCAGCAAGGAATAATTACAATCAGTGGCCCTGAACTCATCCCAAGACATTCTTTTTATACTTTTCTGCACGCATTTCACAACTTGTTCTCCACAGTCTCCACATATACCCGTGTACATCTCAAATCTCTATCCATCAACTACTTTCAGTTCCCTATTTCTCACAGTGTCAACGTTCTGATTCCAAATATATCTCAAAACTACGTACTTTGCAAAATCACATTTCACTGCAACAGCTCAGCAGGATTACAAATAGTTCTAGTACATTTTAAATCTTTTTATCTAAAACTTCGGTTCATGTAGCTTTTTTAGGGCTTGCTATTGTTCTGAGACATATGGACTCTGGTAGTCCAATAGGCTATTTGTCCGTTTCTCATACCCTTATCATGTCAAAAAGCCCTTGAGACTTAATGAGCAAAGATAGAGCCAACCTGATGAAGCCATAGTTCCTTTACAGCATAAACATAAAGAAAATAAAAAATATAGGAAAACTAGCAAGGCAAGGGGGAGGCTTTTGAATATTTTGTTCTATTTAGTATGGCATATTTGAAAATTTGCAATCAGGGTTTGAAATTTACAATCAGTAATACTTGATGCATTATGCATGGTTGAACTCACCAGAAGAAAACTAACATGGACAGGAAATAAATAAAATAAGAATTAATAGAGACACAAAAATATTTTCCACGCAAGCTTAGTGCAGCATATTCTAAGCCAAGGCAATTAGTGTGTTCTTTAAACGTTCTTATCTTAAATGAAGGCATTTCATTTTGAAATTACCAGCTACCTAGGATATAAATGGATTTTTAAAATAGGGAGAGAGAGTGAATATACCCAAGCCTGTTAGCCAGAAAGAGAGACTAATTTATTTTTCCTTAATTAATCATCCACGTTTCCTCCCTTCTACTTAGCTTTATTCCATGAGCTGTAAATTACACTTGCATAATCCAAGAAATATTTCAAATTAAATGTCCTTACGAGAAAGGCTCCACTTTACAAGTACTTTAGCATACCTCTGCATTTAGGAGTTTTATTTACTCGTGGGCAATCATTTAGGTTTGTAATACAAACCGACCTCAATAAGAAAGTCCTCACAATCCATTTTCTATTTTGCCCTTCAATTTTCAGATCCTTGCAAATTGGGAAAAGAATTCTAGGTTGTTTTCAAAATCATTAGACTTTACTGAAGTAGGTACATCCTCTTTTTCTCTTGTGATTGCTTCTACTTTTATTTATTTGTAAAAGATCCACTTTGAAGGACCAGGTTTGAGAGCTGAAGAACGAATTTAGGGACAGATTATCATGGGGAAAAAATCTATCATGTTATCAGTAAGAGTCAACAATGATTTAATGACATATAACCAATCAGTCAAATAACTATTCCACCTTTTTTACAGAAACTTAGTACTATATATAGCATTTCTTGTTCCAGTTTTCTCCTTATCAGAGACTCTGTGGATAATAATTAACCTAAAGCCACTAGTGACCCTGAGCCTGGATCCCAATCCTAATCTAACAATTAAATAATTACACCACTCTAAATTCACTTTACATCTTTATAATCCTATTGATCCCACAAGTATATCTCATATTTGTCTTTAGTTAGTTCTGCCTTTATAATTAATTTGAGGCATAAAGGGGGATTAAATGATTTAGTCAGAGGACAAAAAATGTGAACATTAATATGATTTTAGATTTTTCGGCAAAGGGTTGGGGTTCAGGCTGCAAAAAAACCAACCAATTAGTCTTTCCCACAATTTATCTTTTTCTGCCTGGCTATTGGTAATTTTTTTTTTAAATATCCATCTTTTTTTTTAATACTGGCCAATTCCTTTGGACGTTTTCCCATTGTTATTTCTAAAGAACCCCGTTCAGTAGCCATTAATATGATTATTTAAATAGCAGCAACCAATTTTCCAGAGATGCCTAGAAAAGTAAGTAGATTATTCTTATTTAAGATAATGGAGAGATTTTGCCTATACAATAATTACAGCAGAGCAGTCAATCATTATATTTTTAGAAGTCCTGTGTACATCACAAAGAAACATTTGTTTTTTCTGCTCCATGTAACGTGTCTATTATAGCAATAGCACTTATAGCAATAGCACTTAGACTTATATACCGCTTTACAGTGCTTTACAGCACTCTCTAAGCGGTTCACAGAGTCAGCATATTGCCCCCAACAATCTGGGTCCTCATTTTACCCACCTCAGAAGGATGGAAGGCTGAGTCAACCTTGAGCCGGTGAGATTTGAACCGCTGAACTGCTGAACAGTCAGCTGAAGTAGCCTGCAGTACTGCACTCTAACCACTGCGCCACCTTGGCACTGTTGCTTTAATTAACTTTACACCCCATCCTTTATTATAACTATAGTTACTTCTCTTTCTACTACTCTACTCTACCATTATAAGGCACTACTGCAGAGCGGATATGAACTGCTTGCATGTATACCATCTTTTCTCCTCTTATTAAAGCAATTTTATGTTCACTATATTTCAGTCTTTCAAGTATGTGCATTTTTTAACAGGATACTGCCGACAGATATTCTTACAATGCACATGAAATCATTAGATGTTTGCTTCAGGAAACAGTTGATGAAACATAAACCATTTTGGCAGGTGGTGGCTATCACAAAAGCTCAACTAATGGAGGCTTAGTTAATTCTGTACAACCCCCTGTACTCATTCATTTTACTCAGCATGAATCCAATTAGTCCATTACAGCAGAAGAGCTATTTAATACTCCCGTGGTTCTGTTAAAGCTACGGTCTGTGGTTCAATGTGAGGGGCATGTTTTATATCAAAATTTTGTCAACTTTGAAAGCAGTATATGTAATGTTTGTTCTATAATAAAAATTAGTTGTTTTGAAAGAGAAAAAAAAATTCTCTTGACCATGGTGGGAGTTCAAGTATTCCACAGCTCACACGCTCACAAACACACACAAAGAGAGAGAGAGAGAGCATGAAATTTGAACATTTACAGTTCAGTAAGTGTAATCTAAATTCAGCAGCTTAACTTTTTCATGATGTAATAATTTCACATTTTATATTTGTTGCCCATAAACTGCTAAACTGAAAACTCTGCTGAAAATTACCTTGCATCAGTGAAAAGTCAGGACATCCATTTTTTAAAAAAAAATTGAACAAATAAGTAAATGAAATGTATTTTTACAATACCTGCTCAGTCCACTGATTGTTAGCCCTAAAACATGCAAAGTGGAAAATATAGGAACCTGATGAAAATCTGAGATAAAACACATGTGGACTACACACAAACAAATCCCCAAACATATTTACCTGAATTGGGCATTCATAAACAACACAAAAATACATATTGTGATAGGAAACTACCAGAAAAGAACAAAGCCACATTAACAACAAACAACAAACATCACTTCTAAAATAATGATTGTCTTATCAAGTCAAAAGACTTGGAGAAGACTATGAGAATCAGTGGAGCTACCTTCTAGTGTAACTTCACTAGTATTACTGAGCATTACACTATATAATACATAGCAGTCTTCTCAGGAGTTACAAGTTGGTTTTTATTTTCTCAAGAGTAACTATATAGGACTCCAATTGCTATGGCGACCCATGTGCAAAAGATGGACCAAAAACAATCCTTTTTCCAATTCTTATTCTTTTTTAAAAAGTTATTCCAGCACAAGCATACAATATGTATTACATATATGTGTATGTATTTAATCCTTTAATAAAGCTGTCCATGCAATAGTGGTGAATATATCTGTAGCTCGGGTGAAGGATGAGGGTGAAGGTTTGTTCTCCAAGCTTGTGGGTTGGTTTCTGAATGTTTCATTACCAGGCTAGGTAACATCTTCAGTGGAGTTTAGGGTGAAGGTAATCTCCTCTGAAGATGTTACCTAGCCTGGTAAGAAACATTCGGAAACCAACCCACAAGCTCGGAGAATGAACCTTCACCCTCATAGCTGCCCATCTCAACAAATGACTATGGATGCAATTATAAACAATAGACTGCAGAGCAGTCACAAGAAATACAACAATCATTAATCACAGCACAATCAGGAAATGAGATACGTCACACACTGGGGTAGACTAGGGCCCCCAGTCTAGAACCAGATCTTTATGGCCTTGCAAAATGCCAGCGGAGTTGAGGACAGTCTAATCTCTGGAGGGAGAATATTCCAGAGCATGGATGCTATGGCCGAAAAGGCTGATCTTCTTGGTCCCGCCAACTGTCCTATGTTAGCCAATGGGACTTGGAGCACACCCATCCAGCCAAATTGAATTGGCTGGGTAGAAATAATAGGACTGTCCCTTAGGACAAGGCATAAAGGGATTTAAAAGTAATAACCAGCACTTTAAATTGAACCTGTAAGTACACTGGCAATCAATACAGCTCACAAAGTTGTGATGTCACATGTGATGAATAACTGACACCCCATACTACCCATGTTCTGCACCAGCTAAAGCTTCTAAATGCTCTTCAAGCAGGGACCCATGTTGAGTGCCTTGCAGTAGTCCAGATAAGAAGGCATGAGGGCATAAGTGACAGTGAGCAGCGTTTCCTGGTCGAGGAATGGGTGCAACTGGTTCACAACCTGAAGGTGTGCAAAGGTTCTCTTAGCCATAACAGGTTGTGCTCTGAAATAGTCACATTTAATGAAAAGGCCTATATGATTAACTGCACACTATCTAAAACACAGACAATGCTGTATTGCATGCTTTTTCTCTGTGATCTACATATTTATCCAAACACAATATAGAATATGTTATCTTTCAAAACAATGGCACCTCAAAGCAATACACAATAATAGCAGAAATTCAAATTCTTTCAAGCCTCTTAAAGTAAAGTTCAAAGTCCTTTAACATTTCTCAGATCCACATTAAACCCAGTTGCCAGGTGGTAAGCCATGGCATGCAATCCATTTTACATGAACGTTACACTCACAAAGAAAATTCGTGCTTCATCAACTCTGGGTGTTCTCTTCAAATTCAATTCACCAGCCTCTTCAACCACCCACTGCAACTCAGGGGACATATGGCAAATTACTTTAACAGAACTTTCCTTTTAAAAACCCATCAATTTCTGATGAGCTGTACAGAGAACTGGCCAAGCTTATGTAATTTATTATTAAATCTCATGATTTCATCTCCTTTTAATTACCGATTCTGGTAATGTTGGGGAACTGGATATGGTTCAGAAGGAGTCGAGATTCTACAGCTATGGATAAACTTTCCCCAATTACTGAAGATTCAGTATAACACATGAAACTATAGATATGTATAGATCTATAATCTGATCAATATTTAGAGCACAGATTTCACTCGCTAGTAAAAAAAAGTCTTTTAATGCTAGGATTTCACTGCAAACTGAAATGCATATAAAGTAATGTCACTGATATGAATAGCATTATCTATTGAATTAAGCACATAGTATTAAACTATTATCAATGCACACATCTATAATAGTGCTACCAGAGTCAATAGCATTATCCACCGTCAAGGAATAACTATTATTCAATTATTAACTATGTTTTAGCCTCTATAATACATTCTATTCAAAAGGAAAAGAAACATCAGGAGAACAGCTGAATAAATACTAATCTGCTAGCAGTCTATTATTGCCAATCTGGCATTAAGGTTTAATGAGTTTGTTAGGTGCCATTGAATCAGAACAGAACAGAATAACAGAATTGGAAGGGACCTTGGAGGTCATCTAATCCAACCTTCTACACAAGCAGGAGACCCTGTACCATTTCAGACAAGTGGCTGTGGATCACGTGATCCAGGATTTTGCAATTGTCATAAGTGTGAGGACTGGTCATAAGTCACTTTTTTCAGTGCCATCATAACTTCAAGTAGTTGCTACATAAATGGTCATAACTTGAGGACTAGCAGGAGATGAAATCAAAGGCAAGGAGTTGGTTTAGTATGAGTCCAGAGTGTTTTGTTTAAATTGTAAAATATGATATTATAGATTATTGTCAACAATTGACACTCCATTCCCTCTCCTCCAGACCCTTTTATAAATAACAAATTATTGGTTATTTTTTTACCACCCAAAAATTCTTTGCATGTACTTGAAGCAAAGATATATTATTTATTTAATTTATTTATTTAATTTATAGTCCATCTTTTGCTGAGGAGCTTAAAAGAGCATACGTACATCTCCCTTCTTCTGTCTTTCCCATAATATCCCTGGTTTGTCTCAAAAAGAGTAGCCTAAGCAAGGTGTGTTTTTTAAAATAAAAAGAAACAAAAAAAACAAAAACAAAAACCAGCCAATGTCTTATTTTGATCTTTTATTGTTTCTTGTTTTAACCAAGATTATTTTTATGGCAGTTATATGCATGAAATGAAACATCTGCTATGCATGAGGTTGACTCAGAAATATTTATTGAAACCTACATGTCAAGTATGTAGGATCAGACTGTTGCATTGAGATGCTTCTTTATGAGTGGAGATAAAATAAAATAGATGACTGTAAGTTTTGCACAAATAGACTCAGGTCTAAACATCAACGTAAGAGATTCAGAGTTTCATCTATATACAGTACATATAATTAAACATTAATTCCACCAGCATTTCCCCACTCATTTTCCTAAATAAATTGAAATATTGCACAAGAAGTTCCATTTTCAACATACAAATATTCCTCCTGAATTTTGTACCTACTAAGTAGTTGCGTTATCTTGCCTGATGTAGCAGATTGGGGTGAACCATGCCGTTCTCAAGAAAGCTGTAAAAAGGAAATGCCTGTTGAGAAAAGTGGAGGGGGGGGGACCAGAAGCCCAGAATTTGGCATTTCCTGATAATGTATTGCTTTTTCTGAAAAAGCAATATTTTCTAATGACTATTTGTAGGGAATTGTTAATTATCCGTAGCTGGCAGAACAGCAAAAAGAACATTAATTGAAAGAGGTTTATGTTTATTTCATTTCATTTTGTTTCGCTTTTAACCTCCATTGGCTTCACAAATAAATGTGGGATCTGAGTAGAAATAAGAAAAGCACAGGGTGATGTTGTTTGTGTTGGAGAGACAAGAAATATTAAGTGGAATAGGATGCACTGACTCTGGAAAATGTTCTGAGGGCAGGACAACCTTTATAGAGAATAGTGTACAGTATGTATTATAGGCATACTTTCACTTCAGACGCATCTTCATCTTAAGTTAAAGTACCCTTCTTCTGTAAAACGTGGCCTTGGTTGTAAATGAATCAACTGGTCTAGAAAGGACCACATTTGAAAGGGTCTTCATCATTGGTTTTTTGGCTTTACTTCATTTCAATCTGTCTGTTACATTTTTGAAACTCTCAGGCCAGGGGATAAGGAGTCAGAGCACTTTTTAGACTTTCAATGCCAAGAATAATTTCTTTTAAAAAAATCAATCCCAGTAAATTATACAAGCTATTTCATATTTTGCTTTTATTGATATATTTTTTCACTAAGGCAGCAGCAGCACTTAGGACTGTTGAGGTGGTTGATGATACCTCCTCCTCCTCCTCCTCCTCCTCCTCCTCCTCCTCCTCCTCCTCCTAAAATGGAAAGTTACTAGCTAATATTACTTAATCAGAAAACTAGACTTTTCTGATTGGAAAAAAGAATGAGGAGGAATTCTTCCTCTCTTTTTCGTTGTATGGAAGAATGGGGAAAGGGGAATTCTACTGTAAAACCCAATAACTGAAACAATTTTTTTTCTTTTAATGACCCTGTAATCCCTCGCATCAGGATGGAGTTGGAGTGACTGAATGGAGCTGAGCGTTTACTGGCCGGTTGCCCTTCCTACGTGGAGTTTGCAGCAGATATTTTCTCTTTGCACCCTAATAGAGAAACATCTGTCGCTGCCTAGGATCGAACTCACATCTTCCTGACTGTAAGGCAAGAGCTCCACGTCTACGCCACCATACCACTTCTAGTAGCTGAAATAATAAAGTATCAAAATAAAGATTTATTGTGGCTACCAAGTATTGCGAGATATCTGTCTGAAGGTCTAAACCGCAGCCTTGCAACCCAAGTATGCATGTTGCACTTTTGCTCAGTTTTAGAACTACTTTTTTCAGAGCATTGTTACCTTGTCATGCACGTTACATATTTTGACCTTAAGCAAATGAGGGAATTAGAGTTTAATGTACAATTCCCATGGATGAAATAAACTCAGTTCCTACAAATATATATTCCAATATTTGTTCAAAGAAATTTGTACATTATAAATTCTTCCTTTTTCTGTCCCTGCATAAATTCTCATTTTATTCTGGTTTTTGTTCATCATTATTGCATGTTTTAATGAGTTTCAAAATTGCTTTCTAAAGCCTGCCCCTAATTTACTAGATGTGTGAAATGGTAGCTGCCCTTTATTTCTGTTGAATTCGTCTTTGAATTGATGGAAGTAGCTGTTTCTTAACCTTTATCAACAGCTTGACCTGCACAATTAAGTGCTCAGTGAGTATGTGAACAAGCAGAAGGCTCATGGACATTGCACACCTGGAATGCTAACTTATCTTCTAGACATGATGCCTAGTGATTATCTTTTGATATCGGTGTTAAAAGAAGCTTATGTACACCGATGCACAGAGCTCCTTCATCATTCCAACCATACACTGCTTTGGAGAGAAAGACCGATTATGGTGGACAAGTAGTCCTTCAGAGATTATCCATCATTATTGCAGACAAGTGTCTGAGGCATTCCTGGGTTGTTCAATGATTTAACCCAGCTAAAGAAATCAATTGAAGCCTTCCTGAAAATCTGTATCTCCACCAATCATTCATCCCGCATAGCCGAGCTTGGAAACTGTAGTATATAAATATTATTACCTTTCTACTCGATGTCTCAGTATCAGGAGTCCAATGAAATATAGATTACACGCATTCTTTTATTTGTCTACCTCACACAGACAGTAAAGAATGCATGCTGAAGGAGACTCCATTAGTGACATCTGTACTGGACAGCTGGAGATGTTAAACAGATAATTACCTCAGCATGGCATCATACTGAATAGTATTCTTGCAATATTGATTGATTGTGCTTAATGCATTCTTAATAACATTGAAAGCCACAAAAAGATGGACCACCTTATAAATAACTTTGCTTAGCTCCCAGCAATTATTCAAAATAACATCATGCACCATGTTCATATTTCCTTGAAAGGACATAGATATACATACATACATACATACATTTTGAAGGTAGTCAGATAACTTTTAGCAAATGATCATTTTTCTTTTATCATAGTCTCTTCATTTAATCAATAAAGCATGCAAATATAACCTTAATAAATTAATAACATCTTTTTTTTCTGCTCATATGATTGTATATTGGGGTGAAGTTTCAGGCTTTTAAAGAGCTGCAGGAGGTCAATATTTTTGGAAGATCAAAAACAGAGATGACACACACCCCGCCCCCCATATTCAGTGTCTATTTTAGCCATGTTACAGAAGGGCTTCACCATTGCTTGGTGGCTAAAACTATGGCCAAGGAATTGATTTTAGGGAAATTGATTTGGAGTCATTGGAGGAATGTGTGAAAGATTTCAGGATAGATACAACGACATTTTGTCTCCCATTGGCTTTCCATTCTCATTCCCACTCTTAATCTATCTGACAAAACCTAAACATAAATGAATTTACAGAGAAGCAAGGCATGAAGACTTAAACTCCCACTACCACCACTACCTCTAATATTAATTTTAAATGTGCTCACAAGGAAATAGACAAGAGAAGCGTTTAAAATCCATCTCAGAAGGAAAAACAATGCTACTTTGGAAAAGCCTATTACACTGAGAGATCAGTGCACTAAGGCAACTGGTAGAAAGCTGCCTTCCTTCAAAATTCAACCAAAGGTACCAGAGATATGTCCATGCAAAGAATCTGAGAATGGCGGGGAAATCTTTGTGAACTGGACTAAAGATCCGACAGGAACAAGATAATGTCCACCTTGGAATAATCATACAAAATTATAAGGATTCATATTTCATTCTGAGCAAGATCACATTAATGTTACTTGCCAATATTTCACCTTGTCAAGACCTGTCAAACATAGAATTCACAAGCTGCCAAGTATAATATGCTTAAGGCATAATAATTATTGGATACACAGCTGCCTTGAAATTCATACGCAGAAAGTACTTATCAATGGATACTCATGTTGGATTGCCACAAAGTGAAGGGGGTCAACTTATTTTCCAAAGCACCAGAGGGCAGGACAAGAAACAATGGATGGAAACTAATTAAGGAGAGAAGCAACCTGGAATTAAGAAGAAGCTTCCTAACAGTGAGGAGAATTAACCAATGGAACAGTTTGCCTTCAGAAGTTGTAGGTGCTTTATCACTGGAGGTTTTTAAGAAAAGACTGGACAGTCACTTGTCTCACATGGTATAGGGCCTTCTGTTTGAGCAGGGGGTTGGACTAGAAGACCTCCAAGGTCTCTTCCAGCTCTATTCTGATTGAGACATTGATTGAGATGCACTAGATCATGGGTGTCAAACTCGCTGTCAGGTCTGGAAGCCATCTTTTACCTTTTTGTATTCAGGCCTGCCACATTTTCTACTGTGGAAAAATGGGAGGGGGGATTGTATGGAGTAGGTGATATGTAGTAGTCTAAAAAATATTCCTTCCAGAAAGTCAAGGTCGCTGTGCCCTGCAGCTGTGATCAAGTGACTGGGAGGCATGTTCAGTTTTGGACGGTGCCTGATTGGATCGTGTGATGGACATGTGGGTGCTGGGCAGGGACTTGAACTTTCGTTTAGTGGAGAAAACCCAGAAGCTCTCAGATTTGGGTTTTCCCAGATGTGCCAATATGACATCTCTAATAAAATGGAACTTTGAGGAACTTCAAGCCTCGGAGTCTTATTGTGTTGGGGGTGTTACTTGGAACCCTAACGCTGCATCACATTGCCGTCACATGATGTTTCATGACATTTTTCCCATTCGCGGAGCTGGGGTGGGGGTGGCCTGTGTGTAACGCATTCGGCCCATGGGCCGCCAGTTTGACACCCCTGCACCAGATTCTTTACCTTCAATCTTTCAACTTGGATGAAGAAGGGGAAGGAACACTTATCAAATCTGTAGATAAAACACCTGGGGACACACTGCTCTATGACAAATAAATAAAATTGAAAACTGCTCTATGACAAATAAATAAAATTCAAAACAATCTTCATAGGTAGGAATAGAATGAATGTAGTAGAATGATTTGTTTTCAGAGAGAACGGCAAAATTCTTCATTTAGAAAATACTACTTGAGTATGTAGGATGAGGAATGTGATTTTAGATGTATCAATGGCATCATTTCCAAATCATGGGATATGGAGGAGCCGAGGTGGCACAGTGGTTAGAGTGCAGCACTGCAGGCTACTTCAGCTGACTGCTAGCTGCAGTTTGGTGGTTCAAATCTCACCGGCTCAAGGTTGACTCAGCCTTCCATCCTTCCGAGGTGGGTAAAATGAGGACCCAGATTGTTGGGGGCAATATGCTAACTCTGTAAACCGCTTAGAGAGGGCTGTAAAACACTATGAAGTGGTATATAAGTCTAAGTGCTATTGCTATTGCTATAATTGTTCCAGTATTACTCCAAGTACTGTGTTCAATTCTGGACACCATATCTGAACAAAATAATCATACAAACAAAAACAGGTTCAGAAAAAAGGATAACAAAACTATGAAGCAAGATTGATGGAGCTTACTTGTTTAGCCTTGGGGAGAAAATGGCTTTGGTGGGAGATGTACAGATGTACAGAAATTCAAGACCTCCTTTGTCTCATTTCAGAGTACAGAATATGGAGTAATAGGTTAAGTTAAAGGAATATAGGCAGATTCCAATTGTACATCAGAAAATAATTCCCTCAGAGTAAGAGCAGATTGACAGGGAACTGATTACTGAGAAAGGGGATGGATTCCTCTTCTTGAAATATATTCAGGCGCAGTTTAGGCCAACAGTTTAGGCCAAAGGGTATTGTCAAAATGAGCAAGATGGTAATCATAATATTATAATCCAAGCCCCACCCTTTGTACATGCATGTAACATGGATATTCATTCAAAAATTAAAAAAAGAAGAAAAGAAAAAAGTGCTGACTTCCGACTCCTTCCAACATAATAAACTACTAATATAATTATGACCTCAACTTTTTACATCATCTATAATTATTACAAGCCTGTTCTATTACTGCACAATTATTAAATCTTCAAACTAAATTCTAAATTTCATTTTTTTTCTATTTCAAGCCTAAAAACCAGAAGCAATATTCCAATAGAAACAAGACCAAAAATAATCTCTTTGTTTAAAAGAGTTTACCTTTTTACCAAATACAATTTTTCTTTCCCCTCCCCCCCCCCGTTCTTGGAATTGATATATTTCTATTTACACATTAATCTTTGTAAACTATCATCATTTATATTAACTATGTTCTTTCAAATTCTTTAACCTTTTAATAGTCATTTTAAGACTCTCTGACTTCTTTAAAAATTTATCTTTATAACTAAAATCAATTCATTCTAAAGCATCTTTTTATCTTCCTTTTAACATGTATACTTTCAAATTCGCTTTCAATAATATTTTGCAAACTTTATGAATTACCCAAGAATTATCTACAAAAAAAAAATTCCAACCCAATTTCAAATCCATTTTAGATGTACACTTTGAGCCCCATTCTCAAGGATATCTTTGATCTAGCAGCGATCTGTTTGAGATGATTGAATTTAGATTCCTGGACAGAACATGAAGTGGAGCTTGATGGCTTAAATGACCCTTTAATAGAACCATATAGATTATGGTTGTAATTTTGCAGATAGGTCAACTTTCAGAAGTTTTAATTTGTGAGAGCAACACTCAAGATCATTTTTTTTTCCTCCATGTGAATGACTGCCATTCAATAATATTACAATGATCCAGTATGCTGGATATAATTTCAGTGATATCTCAAAGGAGGTGGTGAGAACATCTTCAGAATGTTCTGTCTTTTATTTAAAATTATGATGGAAGTAGCCATTGTTGTTTGTGAAAAGATTTGCATAGGATAAAAGAGTAAACATAATTAGCCACAGGTAAACTGATCTTATATTTATGACTGACAAATTGCACCAAACATTATTGCTGTTTTGAAGGAGATACGATAGCTCATATGTAAAACCAACATATAGATAAAGCTAAAATGCTCCAATCACAGATTTTTAAGGGCAAAATCTCTTCCAAATTGTAAGTTGCTGAGTCTCACTGATGGTGGTACATTGAGAGTTGTGTACCTTCCTCCTTCCTCCAAGACATCCCAATAATCAAGCATAATTATAATATAAATATAATACCTGCTATCTTGTACATGTTTGACAAATAAATAAATAAATAAATAAAATAAAATAAATAAAATAAATTATGAGTAGCATTCCTAAAATATTAAACTGATAGTACCATGTGGATTAAATACTATGTGTATTGAGGTTAAAGAGCACTGTGGGACACTTTTCCTCCTTAGCAGAACACACAACAAACTAAAAGCATTTACTGTACAAATTTTCAATCTTTGAAAAGTATGATTGAAGAGCTTCTACCCAGCAAATAGACTATGGGGAGGAATTTCTACTTAAAAAGTAATTAAAAGACCAGGGCATCTAATGCTGAAAAAAAACATCAATGATAGGGATCATTGATTCAGCTCCAAAGCAGACAATCTTATTTTCCTCTTGCTAATTAAATCTTCCATGGCCAATATTTCCCTTCAACTTTTTTGCTGTAGGTATTGCTGAAATGTTATTTCGGTGCTACAGAAACAGGAAACGGCATGCCAAATATATGACTCATGAATGCAAATACCTTGAATAATTATAATTAGAGTGACTTGATATATAGTCCCTTCCTTTGGAACCATAGCTGAGAAACATTAATTACGCTATGGCACTAAAGATGTTTCAAGTCTCTTGACTTTACCAACCTTCTCTGGAGGGATAGAGCCCTGTTTATGATCCACAACCATTATTAGCAATTAGTAGGATGAAGCTGAAGGCTACTGCAATATTCCAATTATCACCGAGTTCCCTGTTAAATTATGAAAGCTTTTTAACTTTGCTTATTCCATCAGCTTGTACAAAAAATATTCTAGCCTTTAATTAGTCCTGTTCGATGGATTGCGAGATATTCAATATGTGCCATTACTTTTTCAACAATCCCAGATCACCAATCCTGAACAATTAACCAACCATACATGTGCTCAAAAGTTTAAGGTAGCTTTCCAAATTTTGGACTCTGTGAAATTTTATGGTAGGCTTGGAAGGAATTAAGTCTATTACCTTTCTGAATGGCATTCCAGAAGCTTCTTCTGCAGCATCTGGTATATTGAGGAACAAAAGAAAAAGCTTATGAAGCTGAATAGAAGAATCAACATTATAATATACAGTACATGTCTATTAACAAATATTATTTCTTCTTTAAAAAGGTCTTGCTTTAAGTATCCATAAAAGAGACAATAACTACCACCAGATCTGATATGGAGAGGATCAGATTGTCCAAATACACAGCAGTTTATAATGTGGTGACACATTCCATAAACTGATAACCTTTTATAGGCGGGGAAAACATTTTTTGTTGATGGCTGGAATGCTGGTAAAAATTCTGGGCAGTCTCCAGGCCAGTGCTGTTGCAAACCTTTTAAAATAGTACAAATAAATGTAAAACTGAAAATGAGCAAGAAGGATTCTTGTAATGGACATGAAGTACGAGTAAAGAAATTACCACATAGGTAGATACCAGCAGTGAACCGAGTATACTGTTAGCAGAAATGCACTGAAAAACAGGGGAGTTTTTCGGACAGTTTTCCTAAAAGCATTTTGAATTGCCTTTTTTCAAGTAATGCATTTTCTCATGATTCCCTGGGCTGGCCATTCAAACTACTGTATGTTTCCCGCTGGATGTGGGAGAAGGAGTTAAAATGGATGCAAAAGAAGACATAATGTTTTCTCCCCTTTAGTTGAAAGCAGGACTTAAGATTTCTCTTTCAACTTCAAGCCTGATGAATTTATGCCTTCATAATTAAAATTATGTAGAACTTTGTGGCAGCCTCTGTGCCTTGTGCAGATGCAGTAAAAAAAAATATAAAGGGAATCTTTGGAGGAATATAGAAGCTGCATCACTTGAGTGTCTGCTCAGGAACACCCAGTCTCAGCTGTTGACTTGAATGACCAATGAAAACTATGAAGGCATAGACTCTACAATTATAGCATATGAGATTGGAAAGTCTCTATAGTTTATAAGGCATGAAAAAGGTGAACTCGTGTTTTTTAATATAAAGCACAAATAGGACTTGGAATTACTTTACACTATGACCTTAAAATGAATAATTATTATTATTACCAGTTTGTAATAGGCTGATGCCTGAGACTCTGGCTTGTTGCTTCTAGATTGCTTCTCCCTATGTGCCAATCCTGGAGTGCAATATCTACATGAAACTGCTGAGTTAGGTCATCTGTCCTAACTCAACAGCCTTGATGTTCAGTATCACTAGCATGTTGTAGATCTGTCCGTCTGTGGGTCCAGATTTATGCTCCTCTTTGCTGGGAGAAGCTGATAGCTAGTTTATCCAGGCAGAACAGAAGCAAGTTCTTAGGGGAAAAATATATATTGCTTCATGTTAATAACTTTCCTTAGTTCTAAGTATTATTTAATCTTCGTAATGTATTTGCTAGCATAAAAATGTCCTTGGTTTTGGGGAGGGAGGGAGNAGGAAGGAAGGAAGGAAGGAAGGAAGGAAGGAAGGAAGGAAGGAAGGAAGGAAGGAAGGAAGGAAGGAAGGAAGGAAGTTTTCACTTTATTTCTTTAGAAACATTCCCTTAGTAAATTTTGAGGGAGGGAGGGAGGGAGAAGGAAGGGAGGAAGGGAGGAAGGGAGGAAGGAATGCAACCTATAATAAAATAATGTAAGACTATGCATGTGTATCTGCAATATTATCAGATTTTCTGAATTTTAATCTCACTCTTTTCATTTGGTGCTACTGTTAATGTATTGAATAGAATAATTCATTATAAATGCAGGGCTCTAGAGACCATTATGAATTTTAAGCATATGAAACAAAGTGAATTAGTCCTTCAGAACTTCCCTTCAAATCAGTGTAGCATCATTAATTATTAACTTGCATGATGACCTAAATAAATCATAAGATCATATTTCTTTTAAATGCCACTTGTCATACATCAAGCCAGTCCTGTTTTTTTGAAAAGATTCTAACACCTAGATGGAGAGGAGCTTCACTTCAATTGCAATTAAATAATCTGAGCTACATACTATTAAACATGAGACATCCATCAACTGTATGGCTCCATCCATCATTTGTATGGAATAATGTTGGCATGACTGAGAATCTGTCATAATGTACCAATAGATTTCACTCCATAATTAAGCTGATTTCTTCAGTTTTCCAAAACGGGATGTGCAAAAACAATTAAAACCAATGATGCCTTTATAAGGTTCCCTATTTATAGGGTTACCTTTTTATTAAAGATCTACTCCTGTGTGCATACAGTTATTTATAACAAACTATAACAAACCACCATGACATCTGCCCTCTGGAACATCATCTCCCCTGTGGTTAGATTGGCCCTGATCCTATCATGCATTTGGAAGGCCCTGGAGACATACTGTAGTTTTGCAATCAGACTTGAGGATCAACAAAGACTTGGTGAAAGTTAATATGCACCGGATTAAGACTTTGACACTGGAAATTTATGGCCCAAATGAGGACAAAGTATAGTTTTATAAATAGCTTATGAAGGGATTAATAGGTTTATCTTACGAAAATGGGTGTTTGTTGTGGGATTGAAAAATAGTAAAATCATTTTTCTTTGATTTAATGGACAATTTGGGGCTGCTTGGTGTATGGAGGCAGAAAAGTGGCAATTTGGGGCATTACACCTACATTTCTGAATGACATGGATCCTTTTCAAGAATTGAAATGATCTGGATTTTAAAGAACTTGGCTACTAAGTTTTCGAATGTAAGCATATTGCTAAATCCTTTTTTGGATCATAGCATAGGGAGTTTAGTTTATAAAAGAAAATCTAACACTTTTAGATGGAGACTAAATGAAATGTTGCTACAGAAAGAAGCAATAATGGAGGATGTAAAATTAATTAAAAGGCTTTTTTGTAAAAAAATTTAAGTAAAGGCCCCAAATTAAGAATGGTTTAGGATGCAAGTAAAGCTTTTATTAGAGGTCAAGAGTCAAGGAAAAACACAAGGGATTTTTGATAAATAAAAAGAAAAAAAGAATTAATTTCCAGAGAAGATAAGTATTTCTCAACAAATTAAGCTTTTTCAATGATAATTATCTATGTTAACAGTAAGAGAAGTAGAAATAAAAATGAATTATGTGAAGCAAAAAAGAGTTTGCAATGAACTACAGAAGTAAAAGGTATCAAAATTGCGAGACGATGATACCATATTGATGAACAATACAGCCGTACAAAAAGCATTTCGTCCGTATTATCCTACATGATTTAAATAAAGTGACAAAATAGATGACTATCTAAAGAAACAAAATTTACTGAGGATTACAGAGAGGAAAACTATGAATGGACTTATAATAATAAGGGGAGTTTTCTGAAACTATAAAAAAGATTAAACTAGGAAAAGTGCCTGGTCCAGATACTTTATCAAGTTCTTATTATAAATATTTTGAGGATGAACTTTACAACCTTTACAAAATACAATAAATTCTATATTATATGGAGGAAAGATGCCAGACTTGAAAAGAGTCCATTATTAGAGTGGCAAGATTTGGCTTTCACAAGAGATTATGTGCTGACATAATTATTGAATAATGACCACAAGTCATTCACAATAATTCTAGCTGATAATCTGAAAATAATTTTGCATTTATTCATGAAGATCAGTGTGGGTTTTTAGCTAAAGGACAATTAAAGGACAATATTAGAAGTGTGTTGGATATTTTGGAATATCTGCACCAACGTAATTTTAAAAAAGTTGCATTTGATTTGCACAACTGCATACAGTAGGCCTCTGTGAATTTGGACTGGTCTTTCTTGTTCAACATTTTTGACTTTTGGAAAGTACTTTATAAAATGCTTAAGATTGATTTGCACTTCACATAAAGAATAAATAATTGTTAATGGAGATCTAACAAAACCCTGTGAGATATAAAAAGGAAGAAGACATGGATGTCCATTGTCTCTTGTTTATTTTCAGAATGGGACACTCACCACGGCCAACTCGCCTCACGATAACTTGCAGTGGGACAATTCAATAATTCAATTTTTTAATAAGTTAAAATAATTTAAAAACTATTTTAATTTTTTGTCATTCACATTTCATTTTGTCCCTCCTCTGACATCCTTTCTTTAATTATTCTATTCTATCACTTCTTTAATATTAATGTAATTCCTATGCCACGATGAGTTGGTCAGTGGGAGTTGGTCATGGCGAGTTGGCTGCGGTGAGTTGGCTATGTTGAGTTGTCCTAGACCTGTTTATTTTGGTTCTTGAAATATTAGAGATGTAAGACAAGATGAGAGGATTGTGGGTGTAAAGATTTAAAGAAACTTATAAATTACAGGCTTTGCTGTTGATTCTGGAGGATCCTTTAAAGCAGTGGTTCTCAACCTTCCTAATGCCGCGACCCCCGCCCCGCCGCTGTGACCCCCGCCCCGCCCCCTCCCCGTGTGCAATGAGGTGACAAAGGGGGCGTGGCGGGCTAGCGCGCGCTTAGGCAACCCCTGTGAAAGGGTCGTTCGACTCCTAAAGGGGTCGCAACCCACAGGTTGAGAACCGCTGCTTTAAAGATAATTAAAACATTAATGGATAAATTAAAAGAATTTGGTGCAGGTTTTAAGATCAAGGAACAGAAGACAAAGATGTTGATAAAAGTATGAAAGTAGCAGATCAAACAGAATTGATGAATAAAATGTGTTTTAAAATCAAGAAGAAAGCAAAATATCTGAATATCACTATCACAAATATGAATTGTATGTTATTTTAAAACTATGTTTTAACTATGTTAAGACATGGAGTAAAATTTAAAAAAGACTCATTAAGATGAGAAAAACTACAACTGTCAATGCTGGGGAGAATTTATGTGATAAAAATGAATGTCTTCCTAGAATGATGTTTTGGTTTCAGAGAATACCTGTTTTGACATCTGATAAACTATATAAACAGTGGCAGAAGGATAAAGCTAAATTTGTATGACAGGTGATAAAACCATAACTTAAATATAAGATATTACAAGATGCAGAGGAAAGAAAAGGATCGAGTTTACCTGATTTGAAAATATATTTTGCAGCTTACTGTTTAGTTTGGTTAATAATAGGGGGCTGTGATGGCTCAGTGGTTAAAGACATTAAGCTTGTCAGCTGGAAAGCTGAAAGCCTGGGTTCAAGACCCGAGTGCTGCATGACAGAATGATCTCCTTGCTTACTTGTTCCAGCTCCTGTCCACCTAGCAGTTCGAAAGCAAGTAAATGCGAGTAGATAAATAGGTACCACTTCGGTGGGAAGGTAACAGCATTTCGTGTGCCTCAGCGTTCAGTCATGACCACGGAAATGTCTTCAGACAACATCGGCTAGAAACAAAGCTGAACACCGTCCTCTAGAATCAAACATGACTAAACAAGGGAAACCTTTACCTCTTTTCTTTAATGATATTACTGGGTTGATTAAGGAGATAAAGAAGTTACATTAAGCACATATATTCTTAAAGAATCCTGATGCTATATACATTATTAAGAGGAGCCAGTTCAGAGCAGACATGCCTGAAGACCAAAATCCTAACAAACTTCAGGCTTCATAAGATTGTGTTATTATGAATAGTGATCAACCCATGAGCCGTAAACGAATGCAAACCAGCAAATTAAGTAAGTGAAGAGATTGCAATGACTCCTTTCTTAGTGTACTCCTTCAAACAGGTTTCAGCAGGTTTCATGGAATGTTTTCAAGGATGCTCAGAATACACTTAAGACTGACTGTTTTGGTTCTCCATTCACTTTTCATGTGAACAATGGAAATGAAACTGCAACAACATTTAATGAAATAAAAAGTGGGACTTTTGTTAAACTGTTCCTATGTGTTGAGCATGATTAATGAAAGTGACTCTGTTAATATGCCTTCCAATGAATAGGTTTCATGAACCTCATCCTTTATTATGCTCACTGGCAGTATAGCTATTAACAGTGCTGGAGCCCAGACTTGTACTTTGAAACATTTTAGACAGAAATAATAGAATATTTCCGATTAAAAAAAGATAATCTTCCTTCAGAAGAAGAGCAGTAAGTATTGTGAATAATTTAAAAGCCACGGGGAATATAAAGATTTATTAAATTTCCCAACAAGCAATAAGCTAGAAGTTTTGATTAATGGCTGAGAATTAGAAACAGAATGAATCAAGGACTTTTAAAAACATGATGTTTTAATGCATTTTTGTTATATTTTTACTGTACTTCAAACTATTCTTTCCACTTCATGAAAAAAGTTCTTTTTAATTAAAATTATTTTGTCAAAGTTTAGGGAGCATGTTCTATAGACTAGGATCTGCCGTGAGATGGGTTAAAATATTTTAATTATCAAAATATTTAATTGCATTATTTATTCGAAATGATTTTGTTTTTGGAATATTCAGAAAGCAACGTTCTAAAGTTTATTTTTTTCTGAATTTCATAAAAGCTAGAAATCATAACAATTGGCAATAAAACTCATTCATTTCATTCCAAACTAGTCAATAAGATGCTATATACTTGAAAGAGCACTAATACAAAATGCAGTCTAACAAACATGCTGGAAATTGTTCAGCTAAGCACCTTCAAAGAAACAACACCGGAAATGTTTAATTGTATAAAAACGTAACTACATAGAAATATAGTAGTAACACGTTAATACTTGTAGCAATAAGTAACAAAACAAAACTAGAAGTAGAGCCACAAATGTGGGACGGATAGCTACATAAATTGAATAAATAAATAAAACGTCACTATTATTAATAATACTAGTGTCTAAAATAGAATTGTTGAAATATATAAAACTATGTGAATGCAGAAATGGCTTTGATCGAAACCTGTTATCAAAGAACAATACTCCACCGGCTGAAAATCTGCTGGTGCAGTGAATACTCTTGGTGCCTTTAATTCTTGTTTCATTGACACAACTAGAAAATTATTTAAGCCGATGTTGTTTCCCCCTCTTTGTAACCTAACCAGCTCATTCCACTTCAGTCCATCTTAAAGCATGAACAGTTTTCTGGTATATTAGCAATATCCAGTTTATATGTACTTGATGTTTTGCTAATATCAGCTTGTCAGGTCATGCACCAAAATGTCTTTGCAGCTCTGTACGATTTAAATGCTTTATTTGGCCATTATTGTTAGGAAAAAAAAAGGTGCTATGTGAACATATTAACACATTGTCACACTGATTCCCCATTGCTCTCCGAAGTGGCAGAGAGGACACAAGGCTTACGTTGCAGCGAAACTGATTTACATTTACATTCCATATATGGTGTCATTTCCCCCCCCCTTCTCATCCTTCCCTTCAGATAACCAATCGCGGCTCAAAGATCAAATGAAGATCTTCTGTATAGTCTGGCAAAAAAATTTTTTTTAAAAAGCCTGGTTTTCACAAAGAGTATTTTCTAACAGGTTATCAAACAGATAGATGTTCACCTTCTAAGAAAAATGAAAAAACCCAATCAGCTGTTTACCTGACTACATGAGGACTTCAAACTGGATAGAGATCTGAGTCACATACTCTGTCTGTGACCCCCACTGTTTCTCATTTCATGGCATTCAGTGAAGAGGCACCGTATACTTACATTCTTTGGAATGAGAGCACAGCTCTCAGGATAATCTGGAGCCCTTAAAAACAAATTCTCTTGAAGAGCTGAGCTTCTGCTCAACAAAATCATTTACACCTCCTCTGCAGAATCCCCAGCTGACTGTAGGAAGATCAGGAAGACTAAGGGATGGGTGAGAGATTGACCTCGTTGTTGTTTTTTTATCCAGTTTCAACTCTGAAAAGAGTTTCAAACAATCGAACCCCCCCCCAAAAAAAATTATCGTAATTGACACCTAAGAGCAGAACTTTTGAATTGGGGGAAAGAGAGGCAGGAGGAAGTGCAATATGAGAAATCCTAGGTTATTTCTGTGTAAAGCTTTTGCTTGTTTCCTGTCTTTTGGGCAGAAGCTTCTGAAACAGGAGTTCCTAAATTGGGAGTAATTTACAAAGGGATAATTTGGACACATCCTGAGGGTAATGGAGCAATTTGTAACTGCTTATGTGAGAGTCAAGGATCCAGTTGGGGAGTGATGTTGCTGCGACGGTTGTGTAATACAACCGAAGTCTATCTGTCTGCTTGCTTGGAACCACTTTATTTGAGACTGGGGGGGGGGAAGATAATGATCACCCCTATAAAATAGAACAGATTAAGAAACACTACCACGTAGTAAAATAAATTACTTTTATTGGAGCAGCTGTAGTCATAGACACTTGTAACCCTGAATGTGCTCTGCGCCCCCACCCCTTCATGTGAACTAGTGAGGGGGCTAAGACATTTTCTCTATTTCGTTTCTTAGAATGAACTTAAACCACACTTCTCTGATCGTTCTGTAGAAAGTCAGCACCCACCTCCCAGAAGAATGAAATATTTTGGGAAATATTAAAATGGCAGAATATTATATTTCCCTAATGGAGAAACATGTTGTTGTTTTTTAGAGGCAGGAAGCAGACTCGGTCTTTCTTAATAGCCCCAGCAGATATTTTGTGCCCATTAAGAAAGATTGGGCCAGCCTATTCAGAAACCAGCCCCAAGCAGAAACTGAGGAGGCCATCTTCTAGAAATGCAGATTTGGTAATCCATTCAAGACAGGATATTTTGAAACAAAGGCAGAATGGTAGGATTAGAAGCAGCCCAGAGCAGTCAAAACTTCAACCAAACCTGGGAGCTCAGACCTAGGATTTGCATTTCCTCTTTTGCCTATAGAGCCAGCTATGACCCCTACATGACCCCATAGGAATCTGACAACAGCCAATAGAATATTAAATGATGTGTTCTTGCACAGGAACAGGAAGCTCAAATACAAAGCCCAAAAAGTATAAAAACCCACCCATTCTCAACTCCATTTTGGTCAGGTGCCCAGAGCCACATGTGGTTCTGCTTCATCAATAAACCATATTTCCAATCAGCCTCCATGTTTCCAGTGTCTTTCTCCCAGCTTGGAACTGAACCAGATAGATATTTCCTCCAACAGTTCCTTAGATTGTGGTTATTTATCCTGTTTTTCAAGGCTGTTCCCTATACCCTCTACAGTAATTGAATCAAACAGTTTATGAACCACTCATTTAGGAAATAAGATTCTTGGTTTTTGTGTTCCTGCATCATCTTTAAGTATGGCACCTTCAACCTAGTCTCACAATACCTGTAAACACATTATCTCAGTGATTTCTTGAAATAAATGCGAGATAACATCAACACTATCATTTCCTTAATTTAAAACACATTACACTGTTATTAAAATGCCAGTTTGATTGTCAGAGGAATCCAAATTCCTGTATGGACTGCTGGAGTATATTGCAACTCACACAATCTTTTTATTCCTCTCTGACTCAGGGATGGCTAAGAAGATTGTTCGATTCACATTGTAACTCCAACATACCAAATTTCTTCCCAAGTTATTTATGATCCAGAAATGGTTTCTTTTTTTATTATTATTTTCAAAATTTGCACTTTTCTAATTTTGTGATGCAGTTCATTTCTCAGAAATATGTCAGTGGGGCAAAATGCACAGGAACAAAAAGGTATGGAATTACAACTAGACAGAACTAAATTAAGTGTAAAAAACAACAACCTAGAAACTGGTTGAAATTAATCATGACTGAAACCTTATTCTCTCACTCCCAGTCAGTAGGTGCTGTGATGGAAAGAAATCCAGTCTTTCATACTTTCTGCAAATGAAATTTTGGTTGTATAATACCAGTGCCTGATATATATATCGGAAGAAAAGGCAATCTGGTGTTCTCGTCATGCCTTGAACCGTATTTCACTAAGCTTTAGCCAACACTGGTCAGGCATAATAAGAGCTGTGGTTCAAAACTGCTGGAAGGAAAGGTTGCATTAACACCACTTTCCTCCTGTCTGTAAATATAAAATACCATTTCTCTCATAGTCAGTACAAGGTTTGTGGGGAAATCTTTATTTTCAAAGTACTTGTTATCAAATGCAAATAGAAATCAAACAAAAGTCAGAGCATGATTATTTTATGAATAGAGCTACTTCAGAAAAAAGTGCAACTTACTTTCCCCAGCCCAGTGATTTATTGTTATTTGGATAAGTAGCAAAGACTGAGCATAATTCGCCCTTCCTTCCTTCCTTCCTTCCTTTCTTCCTTCCTTCCTTCCTCCCTCCCTCCCTCCCTCCCTCCCTCCCTTCCTCCTTCCCTTCCCTTCCCTTCCCTTCTCTTCCCTCCTCCCCTTTTCTTTCTTTCTTTCTTTTATTGGCCCCCCATTTTACTCAGGTAACTGTGGTTGGCTTACAATCATAAAAAATGATAGGATCTTACATAAGAACTCTCCACTACCTCTATAGAGACTCTCAGTCATCCAAGTCATAGTTGTCTCAAAGGTGCTTTTTCAAAAGGCAACTGGACTTACTTTTTCCTTCAAGACATTTCGCTTGTCATCCAGAAAGCTTCTTAAGCTTCCAGAGAAGAAGCTCTGGATGAGAAGCGAACATCTTCAAAGAAAAGCAAAGAAAGTCCAGTTGCCTTTTGAAAAAGCACCTTTGGGATCTCAACTACCCCATACCCCAAAAAGACACTGTGATTGGGGCAACCTAGGATGAAAGGCATCACAAAAAAATCCTCCTGATTTGTGGACAGTCACTAAACCCAATTATTTCACATTTTGAATGCACAGTTGTCCATTCTAAGTAGATGAAAATATATTCAATAGGATCTTGTGCCTGTTCATTAAATTTTAACTGAATGTTATACACACCTGTAATAACTACAAGAAAATGTTATGTGTGGTTGAAAGTGCAGAAGCATTTAGATGACAGATACAAGAGCTGGAAGCAAGGTACTGAAGGAGAGAATTGTGTGCTCCATGTGCTACTCTTTGTCTGATGCTAGCTACTAATCTTTTGGTGAAGAGTGTTTTGTCTTGGCCAGCATTGATGAAAATTTAGAATAGAATAGAATAGAATAGAATAGAATAGAATAGAATAGAATAGAATAGAATAGAATAGAATAGAATAGAATAGAATAGAATAGAATAGAATAGAATAGAATAGAATAGAACAGAATAGAACAGAATAGAACAGAATAGAACAGAATAGAATAGAATGATGATGTTCGTCCATCGTGTTCGAAGAGGACCTTGACATCTAATTGGGGGGGGATGTCAAGACTTGCGTATGAATTGGATTAAAGTGAAGGAGAGGTGCACATAGTCAGCCTCACTCTCTCTTCCCAGATTCCATCTTGCTCCAATAGCAGGACAAGAGTTGAGACAGTTGGAGATGGGCTGGGCGCAGTGGTTGACCAGGGCATCTTTCGTGTCTTGCTTAGCGTACCACATCGCTTGCAGAGACCGCCTTCATGACCGTTTTCCTATTCTAGTAGGTTTCATCCGCTCAGTCCGCCGGAATCTGTCTTCACATGCTCGGGATAGACAAGTCCCTATCATCTCCCCCACCCTACCCCCCTCCTTCCTTAATCCTGTTAATGACTCTCAGCATCAAGTAAACCTCTACGAAACATAAGGTGAAGAGGAACCCCTGAGCATGTGCGGAGCACTCTTGAAAAGGGGGGGGGTCCTCAGCTCCATGTGGGACCCCCCCGCCAGCCTAAAAGACCCCACTTTTCCCATCCTCCTTTTCCGGGGAGCCCATCCTCCTTTTCCGGGGCGTTGAGCCCACCCCCAACCGGGTTTGTCCTGCAACTTTGAGGGTTTCTTGCCCCCCCCTTCAACAGAACAGAACAGAACAGAACAGAATAGCAGAGTTGGAAGGGACCTTGGAGGTTACTTTTATGACTGGGGTATTTCTTCATTCATATCTCAGGATTATGTAAAGTTGCTGATACAAAACAATAGCACTCTTCCTCCTAAATAAGTAGACATTTTGAAAATGGATTTAATTGGAAGATGAGTATTTTCTCATCCTTACTATCTTCAAAGAAGGATAGAGAAATATTTCAAAAAATGTTGTGGATGGATTCTTGAAGATATTCAACTGTACATTGAAACTTCCTCCAAGGTTTTCTGTCAAAAATTAAAGCATTGACAGACATTTTTATGTTTTTCACTTACAGTCCATGAATAAATCTTTTATCAACAGGAATATTGAATCAATTCAAATCATCTCTTACCATCAAATCTGGTATCTGATCTACATCTGCCATTTTTAAATCTTGAACTGAATCTGATGCTACTGATTGGTATTCCCCATACAGAGTCAATAACTCTAATGAACAATTTTCACCAAAAAGAAAGCAGTAGTATTGTTAAAAAAAATATAAGTTTAAATTCTCAAATGTAATATTTAAACATAGAAATATGAAACAAAACTCAGAGATGAAATTGAAAAAGAACTTTATCATGAAATATTTAATTATGCTGGTTTGTGATATCATATTGTATTTATGAATGTATCTGATTTGAAGTTCAAAGTATTGTCACCTCTTTTTTATTGTGTTTAAAAGTCATTCTTTCCATTGTCTTTAAAAAAAATCTTTGTCATGTTCTTTATAATAACATTCACATATTATCTTTCAAATGATTATGCCAGCACTATACAAGACTCTTCATACCTGAAATGCAATAATTTCATTAGTAACAACTTGCCACTTTTCCACCATACAGTAACAATATCTGACTTTGTCTATCTATGGCCAACTTGATTGAGAACCCTCAGGAAGCTGGGATGGACATTCTATTCTTCAAAATGAAAATGTGAGAATGAACAGAATGTGATGGCTAGCCCAGGGGTCAGCAACCTTAAACACTCAAAGAGCCATTTGGACCCGTTTCCCACAGAAAAGAGAACACTGGGAGACACAAAACCCTTTTGACATCTAAAATGAAGATAACATTACATATATCATGTTTTACCTTTATGCTATGTATAAAAAAAACTATAGTGTGTTGCATTTTTGAAATCAATGGCCTGCTACAGAGAAAACACATTTTTATTTCTGCATGCAACAAAAACATTTTGAACTCTGAAAAAAAAGATGGGTCGAAAAGCCCAATAAATCACATGCCGGCAGGTGTCGCACATTGGCGGTTGTGACGCATATTTTGAGCGACAGGGAGTCGCAGCAGAGGGATGAAAGAGCCACATGTGGCTCCAGAGCCACGTGTTGCAGACCCCTGGGCTAGCCAATAGTGGATGTGATCCTGCTTTTTTGGAGAGCAGGCAAGAAAATTATGTAGTTTAATTCTCCTTTATCAATTGTGTCCTTAAAACTCACAGAAGGCATATAAAAAGTACAAAGCAAGAGTTTTGATGATATGTCAGTTGCTTCTAAAAGTTGTGAAAATGATCTTTGATATTCTAGATAATATGCGGCAAGTTTAGTACAGCAGAATTGTCATGACTACAATAGAAATCATGTTTAACCTCTGAGCAGAGGTGGGTTCCTACCAGTTTGGACCGGCTCTATAGAACCGTTAGTAACGTGGCAGCCTGGGTCGCTAGAACTGGCAGCAACCCAGGCCTGCCACGCCCCTGAGCCAGTTCTCTCGGCGGCGCCATAGGCGCCGCCATCTTGTTTTTTGCTTCTGCACATGCGCAGAAGCTGGCTTTTTGTACTGCGCACCCATGACCCACCTGCGTGGCACGCAACGCACCCACGCGGTGCGTCCCTGAGCGAACTGGCAGTAAGAAGATCCAGAACACACCCCTGCCTCTGAGAGCAGGAAAGACATGTTGCCTTCAAAGCTTGATGCTCCAACCATTGTTAAAGCCCTTCACAACACTTAGGGAAAGAAGAAAAAAAAACCTAGCGGTTATGTACAGCCAATGTGTACAGTTCAAATCCTACCATAACACCCTAGATCTGTGATGGCGAACCTATGACATGCATGCCAGAGGTGGCACGTAGAGCCCTCTCTGCTGGCACACGCACCATCACCCCAGGTCAGATCTCCGTGGCATTTCTTTTGTGGGCTTCTGTTTCCCTGCAAACAATGAAACAGAAGCTCACAAAAGAAAAAGATCTTACCTCTTGCCACGCTGCCGGTGTTGGGATGCCCCGCCTCCTGCCAGCCAGCTGGTCTTCAGGTCTCTGCTGCACATGCGTGCATATCCACGTTCATGCATGTCCATGCATGTGCACTTTCATACATGTCCACGTGTTCATGCGTTCACGCATGCACACCTTTCAGTTTGCGCATGCGCGCGCGCAAAGTTTAGGCACTCAGTGTCTAAAAGTTTCACCATCACTGCCCTAGATCATCTTTTTCAGTTTCTTAACCTAAAAATTTAGGCTGTAATCTTTTTTCATATGTGTTGCATGTGTGATGGACATAAAAAAGATGAATAGCTGAGATCATGTTGTAACAGCTTCCTTCTTGATATTTTTGTTTGCCCCCTACTCTGAATGTCCCTTATGTGACAACTCAACTATGGTTCCAAAGTGTAAGGATCATAAACAGCTTGCGATGTGTTATTCTAGAAAGAGAAAGAAAGAAAGAAAGAAAGAAAGAAAGAAAGAAAGAAAGAAAGAAAGAAAGAAAGAAAGAAAGAAAGAAAGAAAGAAAGAAAGAAAGAAAGAAAGAAAGAAGGAAGGAAGGAAGGAAGGAAGGAAGGAAGGAAGGAAGGAAGGAAGGAAGGAAGGAAGGAAGGAAGGACCCTTTCTAATTAATATATTTAAGCTATGTCAAAAAATGTAAACTCATAATTTGCTAGATTAAGTGTAGGAAGCCCAGCAAGAATTGTAAATTACAGTTTAGTTTAGTTGTTTTTCAAAGGGAAAAAATGGCATTATTTGGTCATGATGAGAGGAGAAGCTTATTTAAGCATAAATCATTAAAAAGGAATGAAAGATTAGCTTTTCAATTGGTCTGGGCCTTTTAACACCTCTCCGTGATACAGATCAACCATATTATTGTGTAATATAAATGATTTGCTAGGCACTTTTAACATAAAGTGACCCACAAGGTTGCATTTCACTTCCTAATAACATTCCCATCAACAAATCCAAAGATTTGTTCACCCAAAATTAAGCAACTACTAAGACAGGCTGTGACAAATATATTTCTATTTCAGTGCTGCAATTGAACAAGAATCTTCCTTTGTGTTCTTTATTCAGTCCAAAGGGACACAGATGCTAAATAAAGTTCACTTCTCACAGTTATTTTGGTAAAGCTTTTAGTCACATTATCCCAATATGCGTCCATCCATTAGCAGTTTCAAGGGGAAATAACCTGGAATTTACCCAGGACAGCATAAAAGTTAAAATTTCTTGTTCTAACTAAAAGTCACATGCTCATTTGTTTTGTCCTGAAGGATGGGACTTCTCTGAAGAAACTATTTTACTTCATTTTATGGTTATCCACTTCAAATATAGGAGAGTCACTATAGGACAAAGAAAAAAAATGTGGAAGAATGGATCTGTTGGAGAAGTCACTCAAACTTTTATTGTCCTATTCTTGCATGCTTTCATATATACTAATATTAATATTAGATTTATATACCAACCAACTCCCACCATCAAACAAGAATATATATCTATCCCAGGTCCTTGTTCATATCCAGTTTGTTCATGGCCTGGGTTGATTATAAGAAAGCATTTGATTCTGTTCCACACAGCTGGATTGAGAAATGCTTAAACATTTTTGGAATTACCAGCAACATCCAGAAATTCCTGAAGACTTCCATGAAGCTATGGCAAACTAAGCTGATGTCTTGTGGAGAAGAACTTGGTAAAATTGAAATAAAACGAGGAATCTTCCAGGGCAACTCACTGTCACCTCTGTTATTTGTACTTTTGATGGTGCCACTAACAAGCATTTTGAACAAAACAAACTATGGCTATAAAGTGGCTAAAAAGGGTTGACAATTTCTCATTTGCTCTATATCAGGGGTGTCAAACTCACGTCGTCACGGTGTCGACACGTGACGTATCGTGATTTTTTCCCTTCGCTAAACTGGGCATGGGCGTGGCCAGTGCGTGATGCATCCGGGCCATGGGCCGCGAGTTTGACACCCCTGCTCTACATTGGATGATTTAAAACTGTTTGAAGCTGAATTGAGCTCACTGCTGAAAAGCACTGAGGAGTTTAGCAGAGACATTGAAATGTGTTATTTCAAAATATCAGCAATGGAGAAAAGACCAGAATTTTCCCACCTCACTTCCATGATTGAATAATTATCAATCATCCAGAATGACACCGTTTCCATTTACAGGCATGTGCGTAGTGCCTGAGGGAGGGGAAATGGCCTAATGTCCAGCATATATGCCTCTAATTTTGATCTATTGCAGTTCTGGTTTATATACTGAAAATATGGTTTAGCTTCTTTAGGTTCATATCGGTGATTTATTAATGTTTCTCTGCCATTTCACATCATTTTGTTTATTGGGGTGAATAAAACAGGATGAGTGAAAGGAATTTTATGCAATGCCTTTGAACAGTGTTCTGTGTCAAACAGTTCCAAGCAGCTAGAAATAGCCTAGCAAGAATTTTATTTCTCACTGACATTTTTAAGAAATAAAAAAGTCTTGAAGCATATGTTTGTATCTACAGAGGCTTAAATTATAAACGGTTCCTAGCAAAGATTTGTCATTTTATCACTTTGTTTTTCATTAGTTAGCAAAGAATAAGACTGCAGACATAAGCTAAGTGATACTAAGCTAAGTCATAAGGTAGTGAGGATATCTAAAGATGTCCCTGCTTTAAGAGTCACAATAAGACACTTAAGACTGGCTGCTTTAATTTTCTGATTCATTAGAGCCGTTTGTCAGGTTTTATTGAAACTTAAAGGTTATCCATTCAATCAGTAATGAATTCCAGAGAGATGTTGCATTCGGGTGGGGTCCAAAGCTCTTCTTAATCATCATTAAGGCATTCATAGGCCCAATGGTAGTTAGTCCCATGAGCAAAGTGAAATTTGTTTCTAATTATAGGGTTGCCACATCTGGCATGCAAACTATGGGTGACCACTAGTGGACAGCAAAGAAATACAGACAATGCTCATTTTTTTTGCTGCCATTTGGTGGTTGGATGATGGTTGTCCCATTGTTAGTTTTACATTGCAAAATGCTGATGTTCACCTTTAGAGGCATAAACGTTAGAATCCAATTAAATTGAAGAACATCTACACCCCAGTGAATTTGATCAAGCTTTCAGGTCATACTTAAAGCACTTTTACTAGCCTAATGTTAAGGGATGTTGAGGGAAGGCTGGCTATGCTTTGGAATACCAGCATCTCCTGGACAAAGAGCCAGAAAGAAGTTCCTGTCAGCTCTCTTTGCAGGATTGGCCCAAGGGGACCTCTCTGTAGAGATTGTCTATTTTCTGGGTGTTAAGTGATCACTGCCACAGGACAGTGAGGTTGTTGCTGCAGGGGTGCCCTCAAAGAAATGGTTTTGTTCATTGTGGGGTCTTTTTTTGGTCCTCATGAAAAAATATTGGGCAGAGCTAGTACATGTTGCTAGTCTCACCAAATAAGGCTTGATGTAGTAACTAATTGGCAGAAGGAAATATGGTGGGAACTTCAACCTGGTTTTAGAGGGAAAGAGGACAGGTATGTTCAATTGGGTGAATAGATGACCCCCCCCTTTTTTTTTCCCCCAGGATGGTTTCAAAGTAACCCAAAGTAAAAGTACACCAATCCATCCAACTGAATGGAAAGATCTCTGCCTCAATTCTTTGAGAATTTTTACCAGTAAAAATTCAGTAAATTTTGTTAGATAACCAATGGATTGATAGCTTCGTGGTTATATGTTATACAATGCCAGGGATAGGCAATCTAGTGCACTGTAAATATTCCAAATTAAATTCCCATCAGCTCTAGTTAGCATTGCCAATAATACTGGGGATTATAAATGAAGATAAATTGCAGATGTGGTCACATATCATTATAATAAGTAGCTTCCTGTGATACAATATAATGCCACAGTGATATAGAAACAATGTCTTTGTCATTAGGAAAAAAAAACTCTACCAAAGAAAAGTCAAGAGAATTTGTTCTTCTGATGTTCATATCTCTCAAACACACCACTGAAATTATTGGGAAATTTTATTAAAATCAGTGTTTTCAAGAGGCTTTTATCAAAGGTTTCTGGGGCTTTGGCTAAATCACGGCCTTGCCTTTAAAACATCTATTCATACTGGGAGGGGAGAAACATACTGATAAGCATTGCATGCAGTTCATATGCATTTTGTTCCCCGTAGCAAATTGTCAGGAGATGAAAAAGGTGATTGAGTAATAATGTGTTGGAATACCTGATTAAGAAACAGCAGACATAAAGTAAGATTGTTTACAAAGGTTGCATTAAGAGCAGATTTTCTATCATGAGAAAATGGTTACATTCTTATGTGTTACACAGTTATGTGCGAAAGAGTTAAATAATATGAGCGTATTTGGGTTCATTCGCATTTCACATTCTTTTGTGTTCTTGACATTGTGGAAAAATTAAGCATCAGTATTTTATGAAAATTAATTTTCTACTTAAGCACTGAAATTCTACAGCCCAAAAAAAATATATTACTTTTTTCCCCTCAAGGTACTTAACATTGCAATTTATGCTTGCTGAAGAAGAAGGAAAAAAGTGTAAACTATGTAAAATCCAAACAGCCATTTTTAATTCTTGATCTACATCATAACCCTCCTTTTTAAATACCATCTTCTAAATGCAGCACAGAAGCATATATTCTGACCACTCACACCCTTTAAACTTCACTAAAACGCTTCATGAAAGTGGAAGAAAGGGAAATAGTTATGAGATATAAATTAGATTCTAAAATTTCCCAGGGCAACAATGCTGAGAATGTCAGTGACCACAGGCCTCTTAGAATAGGCCATGGGAAGAATAAAGCAAGCTTTCTGTAGAGCTGCAGAAAGGTGTTAAAAATATATCTTAGAAGTTATAAGGCTCAGCAGCAGCCTTAAATGTAAGATACAATCAAGAATGGTAATAGGTCTTCAGCCTTAATGTTAAAAATAAAATGTGCCAAGTAAAGCATTCGATGTTATGTTATTAACGAATGGTTGAGAACAGCACATCTGTATGCTTGTAAATATATTGCATTAAATATTCATATTTGTAAAAGAAAAATATAATTAGATACTACCTTAACATCACATAATGTCTTGCAACTACAAACTCCAAATATTACAAATATGACCTATAATATAACTGTAATAATAAATCACTTGCAGTAGAGTTAGAATTTCTTCTCTAACTTTACTGTTGGCATCTGACAAACACTTACTGTTGTCAGTTACTGGCTCGTATACATTATCTTTTTAGCATGATTGCTAAATGTGAGCTCAGATTATTTTTGAAATAATAGGAAAAAAAATATCTTTATCTTTCTCAGATTGTGCATGGGAAACACACAAAAGCCTGAGTGAAAATTCAGAAAATGGAGTAATATTTGAAAGTGATCTCTTCGATCTACAGGCATGAAGAATATTGAGTGGGATCTACTGGTCTAATGTTAACTAATTTGCTTTGGATCAGTAAGCATCCTGCAGACATCCATAAAAGCTGGTTTCTTCTATGCTAATAAAACAGAAATAACAATTGCCTCCCTGGGAATCAGTGCTGGTATACATTGTTATTTAACTAATGAGAGTTAACTGTTTTCATCAATCAGTTCTTGGTGTATTACTGTGTTGGGTACAAACTGCTGAAGTCATATTTGGAATACACAGGTATGTGTAAATAAATAGGTACTGACAAAAGTAATATTATGGAATGTCCTATATCATTTTTTCCCTCTTTTCCTCTCTCATTCTTATATTCCTTCCTTATGGCCCACTGACTTTTCCTTAGGCTGCTCAGAGATATGTGTTATTCTGTTCATCATGCTACTTTCGGGCTTTTACAGATTTGATTGTGTACAATGGGGGGAGGGGGAGGAGGAGATTTTAGGGCTCGCCACCCCAAATGTTGTGCCCT
This sequence comes from Thermophis baileyi, assembly GCA_003457575.1. Classification (NCBI taxonomy): domain Eukaryota; kingdom Metazoa; phylum Chordata; class Lepidosauria; order Squamata; family Dipsadidae; genus Thermophis; species Thermophis baileyi. The sequence continues at coordinate 789,922 of QLTV01004392.1, forward strand.
CCTTGAAGAAATGTCACTAAGTCCACTTTGAGGGCATTTTCATGTGAAATCCTAAGCTGCTCCTGTCTTATCCTGATGCTAGCTAGACTCTAAGCTATCTAAGTTATCTAAGATAACTCCTTCTTGCTTAAAAACTTGTGCTGACCAACTGGCTCCCATCTTCACCCACATCTTTAATAAATCACTAGAGATGTGCTATATTCCTTCTTGCTTCAAATGCTATACTATCATCCCAGTGCCGAAGAAACCCTCCATCAAGGAACTGAATGACTTCAGACCGGTTGCTCTAACATCTGTAGTTATAAAGACCTTTGAAAGACTTGTGCTCAGCCACCTAAGAACCATCACGGATCTGCTGTTAGACCCTTGCAATTTGCCTACCGAGCAAATAGGTCGACAGATGATGCTGTTAATATGACTCTGCACTACATCCTACAACATCTTGAATCTCCAAAGACCTATGCAAGGGCCCTCTTTGTAGACTTCAGCTCAGCATTCAATACCATCATTCCGGACATTCTTCTAACTAAACTAAACCAGCTAGCGGTACCTGAACACACTTGTAAATGGATCATAAGCTTCCTAACATACAGGACGCAGCAGGTGAAGCTAGGCAAAATCACATCAGATACCTGCACAATTAGAACAGGAGCCCCCTAGGGCTGTGTGCTCTCTCCACTTCTCTCTGTACACCAATGACTGCATCTCAAAAGATCCCTCTGTTAAAATACTGAAGTTTGCAGATGATACAACAATGATTGGTCTCATTCGAGACAACGATGAATCCGCATATAGAGGGGAGGTTGAACAACTAGCCTTGTGGTGCGACCAGAACAATCTGGAACGG
>QLTV01004392.1:802265-828582 GCA_003457575.1 Thermophis baileyi
TCGAACCGGTCCCTTCGGCCATGGAGGCCACACCCAGTAACTTCCAGGAGCTTCCATGCTCGGGCCCAGGAGCGACAGCAGACCTGTCCGCACAGGCCGCTGCCTCACCACCAACTGAATTACGCAGGTCTAGTAGGGCTCCTAAACGCCCCGCCTACCTGCGTGATTACGTATGCTGGACTGCTCCATCCAGTAGGGGAGGGGTGTTATGTTCTAACTGTTATAACTGTGTTGCATGGTTCCAACCAGGTCCAGCGTTTGAGCGGGAAAAAGCTCAAACGCTATTGGCTGGTCTGTCTGACAGCTCCCTATAAAAGGGCAAGCTGTCAGACTGCTCTTTGCTGGTTGCTGATACAAGAGCTGAAATAAAGAGCTGCTTGGAAGTCTGTCTCCTGTCATCTCTACCCACTATCTAACAAAATGGTTGTACAATCTCTTCTTAAAAACTTCAGTGTTGAAACATTCACAACTTCTGGAGGCAAGTTGTTCCACTGGTTAATTGTTCTAACTGTCAGGAAATTTCTCCCTTAGTTCTAGACTGCTTTTCTCCTTGATGAGTTTCCATCCATTGCTTCTTGTCCTGCCTTCAAGTACTTTGGAGAATAGCTTGACTCCCTCTTCTTTGTGGCAACCCCTGAGATATCAGAACACGGCTATCATGTCACCCCTAGTCATTCTTTTCATTAAACTAGACATACCCAATTCCATCAACTGTTCTTTATTATGTTTTAGCCTTCAGTCCCCTAATCATCTTTGTTGCTCTTCTCTGCACTCTTTCTAGAGTCTCAACATCTTCTTTACATCATGGTGACCAAAACTGGATGCAGTATTCCAAATGTGGCCTTACCAAGGCATTATAAAGTGTATTAACACTTCACGTGATCTTGATTCTATCCTTTTTTAATGCAGTTTAGAACTGTATTGGCTTTTTTGGCAGCTGCAGCACACTGCTGGCTCATATTAAAGTTTTTTAGTCTTTAAGATATCTCAACTCTTGGGTTTCATTGGAAAATGAAAGTGTTTTGTGTTTGCTTTGGTTTCTTGTTTCTTCTGATATTCAATCTTCTTCCCCCAAAAAAGATCTTATTTATTCCACAAATGCTAGGCCAAATGAGCTATATATTTGGAACACCAAGAAAACTGCCAAATCCTTTCTCCTTAATTACTGAACACGTCTCCATTATGGAATTTTTTACATGCTCTTATAAAGTGAAAATATATTTGGAAAACAGCATATGCAATTGCTTTATAACCCATTAGACATTGTATCTTCTCTCTTTGCTTCTATCTGAGTAATTCCATGTCCTAGGTAATATTATCTGTATTGAGACAGGCAGACTCTTGCCCAGAATAAAGACTCCAAAATAAGTGGTAAAAGGTTTATTGGTCACTGCATGGAGCATCAAACCATTAGAAAGAATTTCTCACCCCTTGTGGTGCTTCATTTTTTTTTTTTAAAGATTCATTTGTGGAATAATCTTTTTATTTTCTCTCTTCTCTATGAAATCTCAAAGGATATCTCATACTTCTGAAGATCTGGATGTGCTGAGAAAATGAATTGTGGGTTTTCTATTATTTACAAAGCTGGCATTGTGAAGATAAAGACACACTGGTTTGTATTGCTTTTACTAAAAGAGAAAAAAATATTTGTCACTGTAATTTTAAGAGAACAGGCTTTCCATATAAAGTGTTGATTATATGAAAATGTGGTTGATAAATTGGGAAAATACATAGTTCATTCTTTTCAATTCAAAATTCCTGAATAATGTTATATTCAGTATATTCCAGAAGGAATTTCTATGCAATCATGAACATATAATTATTCCATTTTTAATAAAATTGTCGTGGTGGCTCAGTGGCTAAGACGCTGAGCTTGTCGATCAGAAAGGTTGGCAGTTCGGTGGTTCGAATCCCTAGCACTGCGTAACGGAGTGAGTTCCCATTACTTGTCCCAGCTTCTGCCAACCTAGCAGTTCGAAAGCATGTAAAAATGCAAGTAGAAAAAATAGGGACCACCTTTGGTGAGAAGGTAACAGCGTTCCGTGTGCCCTCAGCATTTAGTCATGCCGGCCACATGACCACGGAGACATCTTTGGACAGCACTGGCTCTTCGGCTTTGAAACGGAGATGAGCACCGCCCCCTAGAGTTGGGAATGACTAGCACAAATGTGCGAGGGGAACCTTTACCTTTACCTTTTAATAAAATTGATGTATAAAAGATATTTACTTTATGTTATTGTACACAACATAATACAGCCTAGAAAAGTATGTTAATAAAAAGAGAATCATGAAGAAACATTAAGGCTTGTTTTCATTTAAATCTATTTAATTTAAGCTTTATCCATTGGCTGTTAACATCTCTGGTTAAATAACATTCTTTTTAGCACTTTGGTACAGAATACAGCTATTTAGAATCCTCTTTAAAGAAAGAAGGTAGAAAACCCCATTAAAATTAGCAAAGCAATAACCATTTTATTCATGAAAATTACTGGTACTAAATATTATAATAAAGTCTTTTCTCGTTGTAAACAAAAAAGCTTGACAGAGAAGTAAACATTATTTGGTACTGCCTAGATGGGTATTTATAAAGCAATCTTAGCATTTCTGTGGAATTGGAAAGCATTTTTTTTATCTCAACTGCATTATGAGTAACATAATGGTGGCATATTTCCTATCTAATAGAAGTAGTCCTCGATTTACAACCATTTGTTCAGAGATCATTCAAAATTACAATGGCACAGAATGAAGGGATTTGTGAGCCCTGTCTGAAGTCATGGCTACTGCAGTGCCTCAACGGTTGAATGAACAAAATTCAGGCATTTGGCAATCTGCCCTTCCTTGCAATTGACCACAGGGATGCTACAGTGGCTCCCTCACCTATATCCATCCTGGCCACCCTGCTAGGTCCCCACAGGCCTTGGGCCTGCTTTGTCACCCCCCTGGGTCCCTGTGGGCCTTTGGCCTGCTTCTCACCCTGCTGGGGCCCACCGCTTCCTCCCCCCCCATCACCAGTTGGTCACTTATCTTTTTGATAAATCTTCTGGAAGCGGTTTTCTACAACAATATTATTCCCAGTAATTTTCATGTATTGGACATCATAAAATGACCAGAGACCATTTATTATGAAAGAGAAGACAGATCTTCAGTGTTATGGAAGCAGATGTTTAAAACAAAACAAAGGTGTTTGTTGAGTCTTGTTTGACTTAGAAGATCAGTTGAAAAAAATATATATCAAGGAGATGGTTCATTGCTTAGCATTTGAAAGGAGCTCTTTGCAAAGTGGGTTAGCTTGAGTGAAACATGCCTCTTTGAGCAACCACATCAGAGGTGGGTTCCTGCCGGTTCGGACTGGCTCTATAGAACCAGTAGCGGGAATTTCCCCCCGCTCGCCGAACTGGCAGCGATGGCCGGCTGGACACGTTCCCGAACTGGCTCTCTCGGCGGTGCTTTATGCGCCGCCATCTTGTTTTTTGCTTCTGCGCATGTACAGAAGTTCAGTTTTTAGCACTGCAAATGCGCGTGCCCGCGAAGCGTGCCCGCGTGCCCACGCGGCTCGTGAGGAAGCAAACCGGCAGCAAGGTAAGCCAGAACTCACCCCTGAACCACATCCTCTGGTCTAAACCTCCACCAGAAATAACAAAGAAACAAAGTGGCTGTATAGGTAGTCCTCAACTTACAACAGTTCCTTTAGTGACCGTTCAGAGATACAACAGGACTGAAAAAGTGACTTATGACCATTTTTCACACTTACGAATATTGCAGCATGCCCATGGTCACTTGATCAAAATTAAAATGCTTGGCATCTGGTTCATATTTATGACAGGTGCAGGGGACATGTGACCTTTGTGACCTTCTGACAATCAATAGCAATAGCACTTAGACTTATATACCGCTTTACAGTGCTTTACAGCCCTCTCTAAGTGGTTCACAGAGTCAGCATATTGCCCCCAACAATCTGGGTCCTCATTTTACCCACCTCGGAAGGATGGAAGGCTGAGTCAACCTTGAGCCTGGTGAGATTTGAACCGCTGAACAGCAGCTAGCAGTCAGCTGAAGTAGCCTTCAGTACTGCACTCTAACCACTGCGCCACCTCGGCTCATCAAGTCAATAAGGAAAACAGAATCATTTAACAACATTATTAACTTAACAAATGCAGTGATTCACTTAACAACTGTGGAAAGAAAGGTTGCAAAATGGGGCAATAATTAACTTAACAAATGTTTCACTTAGCAACATAAATTTGGGGCTGAATTGTGGTTGTACGTCGAGGATTCCCTGTACATGCACCTAATGGCAGGTAGCCAGGAACAGCCTTCAAAGTACCTGCAACAAGGAGAGGTGTTTCATTCACGCTATTATGCCTTCAAGAGCTTTACAAAGCCCTACTGTCACTTTATGAAAATACAGTAATTTCTAAAGCAATTTCCCACCTCCAAAGTGATTTTTAATCCATAAGATTCAGATTTTGGAATGGAATCTTGGCTTTGTTCTTTCTGTCCCAATCACCTCCACCTACATTGCCCAACAGAGAAAGGACCAGAAAATAACTTATTCATAAAGTTGTTTCTCCAAAATCAGAAATGATATTCTACTGGATTTGGAACAGTCATTGAAGCTGCAATGATTATTAGAGGTGTTAAGCTTCTCTGGCCTTTCTGTGTGCCTTGGACAACTCAACTATTCATTGAAAATCTACTGCTATCTTGATCACATACATCTTTACAAATTAACAGTCTTTTCTATGGAGCAACCTTTTAAAGGTATGCACAATTAAACTGCAGATTGATTAACAGAATAAATTAGAATCTTACCGAAAGAAAATTATTGAATACATATTTCCCAAGAGCTTAAGAACATGTCTGTGCATTAGATTCTTCCCGTAATGCAGTATTTAACTTCCTTCTATTGCTAATGTTAATGATTGCCACATAATTAGATTATGCAAAGTTTGCAAGCTTGTTACAAAATAAAAAAGGACTGAAATACAAAAGTTCATATGCATTCTTAATGGACTCAGTAGAGGAATAATAGGGCATTATTAATATAAAACCTCATTTGCTAATATAACACACATACCTATTGTTTTTTTTCTTCAAGTCACTTATGGAAATTATGAAAGATGCTAGCTGAGAATTCACCCACCCATTCTGCCACATTCTGGGTCAACTACAAATCCTGGGCTCTTTTCATGGGCTGTTCAGAAGTGCACTACAGTAGTCCAGCCTTGAGTTTACCAGAATAAATCAGATAGGGATGAAAATTCATCTACAGCTGACAGAAATCACTCTTTGTCCTAGGTATTAGTGCTAAACATCACAGTCATTTCATCTTATCTGAGTTTAACTTGTATCATATGCTTCCAGATCCAATCCTCTAGACTTGTTCAACCCCAAACTTACAAGCAAGAAGTAAAACTGAGTTTTATCATCTTATTAATGGCAACAGCTCAGCAAATGATTTCCCCCCCAATGATTTCATGTATACATAAGAAGATAGAATCTTGCCGGATCTCCAACAAAAATTTAAAAACATTTTTTTAAATTGCTATTTTCCTTTCTCTGAGCTTCTTACTTTTCTATATGCTTTTGCTTTAAGTTCAATGGTATGGAATTTCTACCTGGGATAAAAGAATTTCATATGCACATTCAGAAATCCCAGATCCCCAAAATTATTTTGACTACTTGGGAGTGAAGAATAAAATCTTTCTACTTCAAAGAAGTAGAAAAACAATAAAAAAGCACCTTCTTGTTTGGAGAAGGAGGAGGAAGAATAGGAGGCAGCTGCTCCAGAAAAAATAGGAAAGAAAAATAGTAATTACAGTCAAGGTTTCTGCCAGGTTTCAAACCAGCAATCTTCTGTTTGCAAGATTCGTAAAACATGCATTGTGCTTATTATGGAACATATGATAACGAGCAGCTTTAAGATGTATTAGAAAAGAGGGTAACACTGACTCAGTGGAAGGAATGTTCTTTTCTGTGCAATGGAACTGGTGGTGTTGGCCTTCAATAGACTGAAGGGAACTAAATGAAATGTACAAGAGCTTTTACATTGATGTAAGTTGGAAAAGTGTATTTGAAAAATGTACTTCAAGGTAGCTTTGCTGTTGAATGGGAGACTAGTGGATGGCAATGTTCTTGCTTACACATATTGGTAGTGAAGCAATCAGACAAAGTAATTAATCCCTCAGTTATTTCTAGCAAGAAATAGCTCAGTTAGGCTTGTTTTTATGGCATTAGTAGGAAATATTATAAAACTGTGATGTATTTTTAATAGAATTTCCATCCCAAAGTTTCATAAGTAAAGCAATCCCAAACATCAAAGCAAATCATGAAAACCAAGTAATGAATAATTAGCTAAAAGCACTTAAAATAGTTATTCAATACATCCCTTTTAAACGGGACAGTACTTGTCCAGGAAAGTATTACGCAAACAGGATTGACACCAATGAACCCTCAACTGCAGTATATGTTTATAGTGGGTATGCATCTTTTGGATCACAATACAAGTACTCTTCGACTTACGATCACAACTGAGACCAAAATATATGTTGCTAAGTGAGAAATTCATTAAATGAGTGTTGCCCCATTTTACGACTTTTCTTTGCTAAGTAAATCACTGCAGTTGTTAAATTAGTAACCCGGTTGTTCAATAAACCTGATTTCCCCATTGATTTTGGTTGTCTGAAGATTGCAAAAGATGATCACATGACCGCAAGACTCTGCAACCGTCATAAATAGGAGTCAGTTGCCACGCATCTGAATTTTGATCACATGACCACAGGGATACCGCAATGGTTATAAGTGTGAAAAATAGTCATAGTCACTTTTTTCAGTGCTGTTGTAACCTCAAATGGTCACTAAGCAAACTGTTGTAAGTCGAGGACCACCATTTATAGCAAATCCTTAGCGGGGGGAAATATAATTATGATTGTTGGCTTCAGATTCAGCTGAACTCTCAGTCAGAATTACAAAATGTTTTAAAACTGTAGCTGTATTCACATCGCCTTCTCCTCGTGAAATGGGATATTTCTTTTCCTCCCACAAAGATGGCAAATAAGAATGTCTTCTACAAAAAAGACCCATTGGCAGACTATACCACTGAGGACAACTCTTGGCTTGGTTTTATGTTCACATATCACAGTGAATTTGAATCTTCGTGGCTGAGCAAGAACAATTCAAAAATTCAATGCAAAAAATTCGACTTCAGCAACAGAGTGGTCAATGCCTGGAATACATTACCCGACTCTGTAGTTTCTTCCCCAAACCCCCACAACTTTAACCTTAGACTGTCTACCGTCGACCTCACCGCATTCCTAAGAGGTCTGTAAGGGGTGTGCATAAGTGCACCAGCGTGCTACCGTCCCTGTCCTAAAGTCCCCATATATTCGTAAAATTTCTTGTACTCATAACCATGCTTGTACTTATATATTCACAAACATGTTTATACTCTGTTTATACTTTGTTCGTAATCATATATACGCTTGACAAATAAATAAATAAATAAATAAATAAATAAATAAATAAATAAATAAATAAATAAATAAATAAATAAATAAATAAATAAATAAATAAATTCAATCCAAAGGGGAAAGGACATTACATGTAGTGCTCAACTTACAACAGTTCATTTAGTGACCATTCAAAATTACAACGACACTGAAAAAAGTGACTTATGACCATTTTTCACACTTACAACTGTTGCAGCATCCCCATTGGTCATGTGATTAAAATTCAGATGCTTGGCAACTGTCTCATATTTATGACAATTGCAGTGTCCTGGGGACATGTGATCCTCTTTTGTGACCTTCTGACAAGCAAATTCAATGGGGAAGCCGGATTCACTTAACAACTTTGTTACTCACCTAACAACTGCAGTGATTCACTTAACAAGTGTTACAAGAAAGGTCGTAAAGTAGAGCAAAACTCACTTAACAAATGTCTCACTTAACAACATAAAGTTTGGGCTCAACTGTGGTCGTAGGTTGAAGACTACCTGTATGTGTACAACTAAAAATCTCTATATGCCTTATTTTAGTAAGAAAAGATAGCATCCTGAATACAATCTATAACGATCATTGATTCAAATCCAAAAAGAGGCTTTGCATCCTGTGAGGGCAAAAGCACAGCATCTTTCAATACCCTTTTAAAGCAGCCGTAACTTTCCCCAGGATTGCCTGGGATTCTAAATGCAGTTGGTGCAACAAAGTGAAATAAAAGTACCCTGAGCTGAATTTCAATATGTTACACATTTCCCTTAATAAAAAGATTTCAAGAAAATTAAGGCATATAAAATAGCATGCTTCTGTGCTCATTTAAATCAAGGATGTGGTTTCTTTTATGCTATAAACACCGCTTGTTGAATGACTACTAGATTAGAAGATGTCTTGATAAATCGGAGGCAACTAAATATCTAGGGGAAAACAATTATTTTATTATTTTTTGTGATAAATCTTCCCCCATCTTCTTCTGCTAGCTATGCTTTTCATTTCACTTTTAAGAGACTGTGACCCTTCTAGCTGCTTTCAATTCTACCAGATAAGGTCACTGCAAAGATAAATAAACTAGGGACCACAAATATTGAATACAATGCATTAATAGATTTCCATTCTTCCTGTTTCATAGCAAGATAAGTATAAGCTTACAAGACTATCTGCTTCTCCAAAGTATACTATAGAAGACTGACAGCAATACATATACATGCATACATATACACCAGTGATGGCGAACCTATGGCACGCGTGCCACAGGTGGCACATGGAGCCATATCTGAGGGCACGCGAGCCATTGCCCTTTGTCAGCTCCAGCGCACATACGCACGCTGGCCAGCTGATTTTCGGCCTTCTTTTCAGCTGTTTTCGCTCTCCGCAGGCTTCAGGAAAGCCTCCTAAAGCCTGGGGACGGGGAAAAATGGCCCAACGGCCCAACCGGAAGTTCAGAGGCTTCAGTGAGGCCTGTGCGCATGCGCGGGGGGACAGCACGGGGGGTTGTGCACATGCACGGGGGGCAGCGCGGGTGTTGTGCGCATGCGCAGGGGAGGGCATTGCATTAGGGGGGGCACGTGCGTGCGCGCCATCGCTCATGCACACACCCTTTTGGCACCCGAGCCAAAAAAGGTTTGCCATCACTGATATACACTATTCCAATATTTGAGGGGCTCCTACAAAGACAAGGGGGTCAAACTCTTTTCCAAAGCACTAAAAGGCAAGACAAGAAGCAATGGATGGAAACTAATCAAGGAGAGAAACAACCTAGAACTAAGGAGAAATTAACTAACAGTGAGAGCAATCAACTAATGAAATATCTTGCCTTCATCACTGGAGGCTTTCAAAAAGAGCCTGGACAACCATTTATCTGAAATGGTATAGGGTCTCCTGCTCAAGCAGAGGGTTGGACTAGAAGACCTCCAAGGTCCCTTCCAACTCTATTATTCTATGTTCTATATGAGTGTATACACACAAAATACAAACCCAGAGAGATTGTTAGCGTTATCAATCCTTCCTGCCCCAATTCACTTTTTTTAAATACCATGACTCTTAAAGAATGGGCAAATTTACATGCATTTACCTGGAACTAAGCCCCCTAAATATAATGCAGTGCATTTTTGAGAAGCTTTTCTCAATTTGCTTGATTAGTTTAGTTTTAAAAATGAATTATGGTAAACTATGATAATCAGAAAATCCCAACATGTAATCAAACATTCAGCTTTTAAATTTTGAATGAGAGCAAAATCTTCAGCATGCGTCGAGTGAATCGGATAACTTCAGCTTAGTAAGCCCTTGAGCAAATTATGTACTTGAAATTGAAAGTTCCTTTCTGCAGCATTAGAAGATAAGCCAGGTTAGAGGGAGAGAAAAAAATGTGACAGTGCTCATAGTAAAACATAATTAAATAGCATTCAATGAATCATGGTGTAAAATACTAATAAAACTACCATAAGCAGGCAGACACAGTGACAAGTCAATAAAACAGAATCATTGGAAGGAAGAATAAAAAGATTTGATATGCTAGCGAAGAGATTTAATGCTAAAGAGCTCCATTTGTTTACTGATGTCGAGATTCCGAGTTGAATATAAAAGTGTCAGTGGTTGATATCGAACACCTTGGAATCTACAGTAGCAAACAAAAACAAGTGTTGTTATCGTTATGCCATCACAATTAGGTCCCAGAATAATGTCTATGGAGATTCTCAGTCATCCAGGTCATGGTTGTCCCAAAGGTGCTTTTACAAGAGGGAACTGGACTTTCTGGTTTTTCTTTGAAGATGTTTTGCTTCTCATCCAAGAAGCTTCAGAGCTGAAGAAGCTTCTTGGATGAGAAGCGAAACGTTTTCAAAGAAAAACCAGAAAGTCCAGTTCCCTCTTGAAAAAGCACCTTTGATCCTAGAATAATATTGTTAAAGTCTTCAGGTTTGACGTTATTAAAAAAAAAATGATGCAAAAAATAGGAACGGTCTGACCATTTGGAAGAGTGAGGCAGTAACTCAAACAATTAATAATGAGAAGGGCATTGGAGGAAAATATGGACTTTGAAAACTCTAAGCTCTCTGGTTGCAAGTACATGTAATGTGCAGCAGATTGCTTTTCCAAAAGGCCTTTCTCCTGGGAGAAAAACTGGTAGGCTTTTCACGTAGAATGGGAGGATGGAGACCTGAAAAAAAATGACTGAACTTTAGATCCTTTTTAACCTGCACAGCCAAGGGCATCTGTGCAGGACAGGGATCAATAATATCAAAATGGCAACTGCAACTGAGTGCTTGGGGTCAATTGAAATGTTTTGCCTAGTTGCACAAACCTAGCCTAAATAATGAATCAAGCCTACTCTACGTTGGGATTGATGGGGAAGGAATGGCTTTTCTTGAATCTAGTACAACCAGCATTGGCTACAGAAAAACTTAAAGATGCTAAAATAAAAATCAGGTGCGATTGACTGGTTCCTAATATGATTTGATTGCTTATTTGTACCCGGACTATCATTAAGTGTTGTACCTTATGATTCTTGATGAACGTATCTTTTCTTTTATGTACACTGAGAGCATATGCACCAAGACAAATTCCTTGTGTGTCCAATCACACTTGGCCAATAAAAAATTCTATTCTATTCTATAATGTTATGATGTAGATCAGGGGTGTCAAACTCGCGGCGTCACGTGACATATCAGGACTTTTTCCCCCTTCGCTAAACCGGGTGGGCATGGAGCCAGAACATGACGCATCCGGCACCCGGGCCATGAGTTGACACCCCTGATGTAGATGCTACAATTATGGCCTGACAACTGATACAAGTATGTAATTTTCAACATTTGAGTGATGACCTCATCACACACATTTTGTCACTTGGCCTGCTGCAGACATCTATGAATACAGCTTACTGTATACAATGCTCTTGAATTTTGTGAATGGTTGGGATCTTAATTTTGGCTCACTCAGAGGAACCTTTGTAATATATTTGCTTGACTCATCAAATGGTTCATATCAGCCTTTATTTGTTGTAGTTAATGTAAACCAGCCTATTGCATTTCAAAAGAATGCTAGACATCTCCACCATCAGATTCTCCTATGAGTTTTATTGCCTTTCTTGCTGTGCTATAAGCCTGTGTTGTGACCTGATTCTATGATATGACTACACTATACTATTGGATTGTTTACTGATAGCCTTTTCCTTCAACAAAACCTTCTCAATGACCAGATAAAAAACACATAAGCAAAGCAGTTGATGCTCATGATGTGAGAGTAACGCCCAACTTGCAATTCATATCCATTCATGTCTTCTGTGAACAGAAGTACCAATCCATAGCCTATTTTGTGGGGCATGATACTTTTGCACAAAACAACTCAGACATAAACACACACATAGCTTCCAAATCTGCTGCTCCAGCTTCCAGACACGATACAATACATGTTTTTGCCACTTTCAGTATTTTACTTGATTATTCTCTGCATAAGACATAAATAAATGACACCATAAATAGAAAAACTCCTCTTTTTTTATATATATAACAAAACCCTTCACATTCCATCTGGTAATTTGTCTAATTCCAATCTTTCCCGGATCATTTAGGTGAGCCGAGGTGGCGCAGTGGTTAGAGTGCAGCACTGCAGGCTACTTCAGCTGACTGCTAGCTGCAGTTCGGCGGTTCAAATCTCACCGGCTCAAGGTTGACTCAGCCTTCCATCCTTCTGAGGTTGGTAAAATGAGGAGCCAGATTGTTGGGGGCAATATGCTAACTCTGTAAACCGCTTAGAGAGGGCTGTAAAGCACTATGAAGCGGTATATAAGTCTAACTGCTATTGCTATTGCTATCTCATAACCCATTATTTAAATGTATTAAAATACATTTTTGATTAGTTTTCAGGTACAAAATACAACCATTTTTGAAATTTCTATGGACTTCAAAAGATGCACAGAGTTGTGAATTCTTTTTGTTTGTGCTTAGAGATTGGTTCTGAATCAAACTGGTTGACCTACAGTATAAATTATTCTTGGTACAATAAGAGCTGTTTTTCAGATTATAGCCTTTCTTTCCTTACAGCAGAAAGAAAGCCAAATTTATCATATATTTTTTCAACAGCATAATTTAAGATGCATTGCCATGATTTCATTATCTTCCTCTGTAACTACACTCCTATTGCTAAGATAAAGTATCATAAATGTTTTTTAAAGTTCCAGACCAAAATCAACACATTGTTTTTAATTACTTCTGAAGTACAAGATGTATCACTACCAGGCAGGCATTTTTAACTATGATACATTTATTTTCTGTGGTATGGCTTGGAGCTCATGGGGGTTTGTAATTAGACCGTGTGAGTATGATTCAATTGATGTTTTCTCTTTTTCAAACAGTTTTGTTCTACCTTTCAAAATGAGGAAATGCTGTGATATTTACCACAGACATTCTGCATAATATGGAAAAGTGGTTCTTGAAAAAAGTGATGTTTTTAAATGTTGGTTAAATTCACCAATGAAAAAAAGAAGTCGTTTGCAATGTCCATGTTTTCAAATTAATAGCGTTAAGCTAAATATTACCTATCACTTTTAACGGTATCTTGGTGTCATTTTTTTTTTTTAATGAAGCAAATGTCTTGCAATCTCCTTCCCACATCTTGATGCCTTGGTCTAAGCAGTTAAGATCTCTTTTCCGTCTTGCCTGCTTGTATGATGAATGCCATACTTTGCTTCACTATTCAGAGTGGTAATAGCTACATTCCAGCCATAATCCAAAACTTCAGAACTACGTTTCAGAGCTGTTTGATCTATGGCACAAATTGATGGTTATTGCATTGTGACTCCGTAGAAGCCGTGCAACCAAAATTCTTAAGGGCCCAGTTCGGCATGCCTAGAGTATCTCTAACTCCCTGTAAGACTAGAGGATATACCTGGTTTCACTAGAGACCCTAATGTTCCTATTCATGATACATTAACTCAAGATAATTCACTTCAAAAGACCCCCAGTTCGGTATCAAGTCCATGTTAAGATTCTCTGGCTTTTCCAAACACTTGATAGCTATGAGAAAACTGTTTGAAATAAAGTAGCAGATCCACCAAAGGACTCCTGCAAAACTTGAACAATTTATAGCTTGGGCATGATAGAGAATAAATTTTTAGCGGAAAGATGCCTCATTTGTCTTTCTTGCAGAGGAGCTTTTACATCAAGGCTTCTCAAACTTAGCAATTTTAAGATACATGGACTTAAACTCCCAGAATTCCTAAAGATGTCAAGTTTGAAAAACACGTTTTGCAAAATAATCAGATTTTATGCAATCCCTTAAGTCTTTCTGGAAAGGGGATTAAACAGTCCAGAAATGGCACACATAAAACATCACCCTCACCCAGTCTATGTGAAGAAATGGCTTCAATCATACATAGTCTCCTCTGTTGCCTTTTAAATTCAAAGTTTTAATTTTACTACTCTCAGCCTTTAGGCCCGTGATGGCGAACCTATGGCATGCATGCTGGAAGTGGCATGCAGAACCATCTCTCCGGGCACGTGAGCTGTCGCCCGTTATTCTTCCGGGTTCTGGCACGCCGGCCAGCTGGTCTTCACGCGTGCGGGAGTGCCGGAAACCGGAAGAGCAGCCGCCCGGTGCGCATGCGCGTGCCGGCCACCTGGTCTTCCGGTTTCTGTCATGCATGCACACGCAAAGACCAGCTGCCTGGTGTGTGTGTGTGTGCCGGAAACCGGAAGATCATCTTCCTGGCATGCGCATGCACACCGGGCAGCTGCTCTTCCGGTTTCTGGTGCTCCTGCACGTGTGAAGGCCAGTTGGCCGGCACGCCGGAACCCGGAAGAGGAATGGGCAATGGCTCGTGTGCCCAAAGACGCGGGGAGGGGACCTCGGTGGTCACTTCCTAGGGGAGCAGAGCTGTCGGCCAGGATGGGCAGGCCGGGGCTTCCCTCCCTTCCCACCCAAGTGGGCTTCTTGTGTGGCCCCAGCCCTCCAGCCCATGGCACCAATGCGCATCCATGGTCGGGAGTGCCTGGCCGGCTCAGGCGCCCCAGAAGAGCAGCAGCAGCAGCAGTGGCAGCTGCAGGGTGAGAGGCAGGAGCAACCGGCCAGCCCCCGCAGCCGCTCCCCCACCAGCAAGCTGGGCCCTCGGCGGCATTTCCATGCGTGAGGAGCTGCACTCTCCTCTGGCCCTCCTGGGGCAGCTCGCCTCCCCGATGACGGTTCCTCCTCCAGCATCCCGGCCGGAAGCGGCAACGCGAGAACTGCTTCTGCCCCCTCGCCCCCGGCCAGCCGCCCTGCCCACTGCTCCTTCCACCGCCAGGCAGCCGGGCAGCTGCTTTTCCAGTTTTTGGCATGTGGGCGCGCGCACGTTCCCATTTCGGCACTCGGTGCCGAAAAGTTTTGCCAACACTGCTCTAGGCAATCTAAATAGACAATGTTTTTCCCCCCTCTCTTTTTAGTTGACACTTTAGCAACAACTTCCCAGACAGTAGTTAAATTCTGCTTGATCTCTATGAATGTTCATGGAAATCATAAGGTTAAATTCCAATTATTGTTAATTAATTTAAGCAGTAGCCTGTGAAAGGAAATAAATTATACTCATCTATTCCCACAACCATCCTTTTTAACAATAAAATAATATTTATCTAATACCATGACTATCATTTAAGCAGTTTAAAATTTTGAAAACTTTTGAACCAGATTCTAACTTTTCAACACTTCTATATTTAATAGTTTTGGTAATATTATAGTCATTTGCTCAATAAAGGTCTCTTTTTTAGACCTTTTTCCAATGGTCCATTTCTCATTTATATATTTTAGTTTATTTGTTCCAATTGTCTTTTTGAATTGCAAAATTTCCCTGACCACCAGAAATATCTGGTCGACTGATTAACGTACAAAGCTTCAGGTAAACATTAAAGACTATTTCATTGCTTTATTATTTAGATTCCAATCATTGCAATGTATTAAGTGAGATTCCCCATCTAGGTTAACATTAAATTTGGGGAGACAGACAAGAACTTTTTTGCTCAGTCAAGAGACCTTCTGAGGGTCACAGTTTCTCACTCGCTTCAATCTCACTTTATATAGTATAGTTTCTAGTCCTGCTAATTCAGATCCTACATAGTTTCTCCAAGGTCATTTCTCAGACTGATGAGCATAACAATGTCCATAGAAGAATAATTTAGCCATTCTATGTCCTTTTCAAGAATGTGTTGATGTCCATAGCCAGACAGGTTAGTCCACCTCATCTCAACTCCACCCTCGATCCTCAGAAAGAGCTAACCTAGGAGGTGTGCAACTAAGCACGGGAACAAGAGAAAAAGGAATGATTACAATTGGAAGGTGGAAGTCATGTCTAGCCAAATTCAGCAATGACAGGGGATAAACAGGGCCAATATCCAGTTGCCAAGGATTAAAAAGCCACATTAAAGAGCCACAGCTCTGCATTATCTCTTTCTGGAATTCAGCTGGATGCAGCTGTACAAAATCCTCAACAGGGGAAGGATGTCTGAAGAGAGTAAAGGCTATAGGCCATGAGGGGCACATGACATGGATTTTGCAACTTGTTAACTAACATAGTTACTTTGTATTTTATTTCTCTCTCTCTTAAGATGGTGTTAAGGCTCATTACAGACTGAAATGTAGGAAAACTTTTTATCCTATTGCTGTATGGATTGATTGATAGCTTTTAACATTCCTAAACTGAAAAGATAAATCTCCTGATAAGAAAAAGTTTGTTAGTGCCAAGTGGGATCTTGTTTGTCTCTTCGTGAACCCTTTTCCTTAAATGTTACGTGCCTTCTGACATCAGACTTCATTTTAATGAACATGTGTGATATTATGGGATGCAAATATGTAATATGTTTGACTACATGTAACTGATTTCCTATGCAAAGGGGAGATTACTTTTATCCTGTCCAATCAACTTTCCTCTTGCATTTTCTTTGTTGTGTTAACTATAAAAAGGAATGTAAGATGGGTTTCTAGGTTCTCCCTTTTCAGAGGGAGATCCCACTTTATTAGGGTACCTGGTAAAGCCTAATAAATTGCTTTTTAAATGATCTTCCAACTCAGTTACTTATTGAGAAGGTAAACCGAGACAGAACCTAGGGTCAGATTTGGCTATCAGTCATGACAACATTTAAGAACCTAAAAAGATGGGATAGGACTAAATAAGCAAAAACCCTGGTTATGAGGGTAGGCCAACTTATTTGAACTGGCAGAGTAAAAGTAACCCTATTCAACTAGGGGAAAGTCTTGGAGAAAGTGTGAAATATAGTAAAAGTTGTGCAAAGCTTTTGGAGAACCTGCATTGTGTCCACTGACAATCACAAGAAGCCCTCCAGAGCTGATACACTTTAAATAATATACAGTAGCAGAGTTTCTTCCTCTTTTCTACCGGGTTTCCTTTTCTACTTAAAAGGAAAATGTGTTCCTTTTGAACCAACTGTATCCTTCAGTTGCTATATTCCTATTACAGCAATCACTGCATCAGGTCTATATTATATCTACTAAATATTTGCATTTATATACTAAGAGCTCATTTTTATCTTGTTATTTCTTACACAGTATTGCTGCATTGCAAAAAAGCCATAAAATTTATGAACCAAAGTGTCCTTTTAAAAAAAAACAACAACCACACACACAACCTTGGTGATTTAATAAGCCGCATTAAAGTATCTCCAATGTCCTTCATGATGTACAACTCATTATCTTAAGTTTTATATCAAGGTGTTTTGGGGTTTTTTTGTCCAGTCCTTCCAGGATTCATTTTAAAGGTGTCCTGGTTAGTGCACCTTGCTTTGTTCTATTACTGTTTTTCACAATCCTTGTAAGGTTCAGTCCCTCTTCAGTTATCTGATAATTTAGAGCCTGGTCCCTGAAACTACATCTCTCTGTCCACCCTGTTTCCGTAGCCAGACATATGCTTGCAATATGTTTGTTTTGTAGCTACTTCACTTCCATGAACTAGGAAAATGGATGGGTTTTTAGGGCCTTGACTTTCCTTCTTAGATCTTTAAAACCCATAGAGCAGTGGTGGGATTCAGCCAGTTCGCACCGGTTCAGGCGCGAGGGAAGGAGAAGGCCATTTTCCCTCTTTCTTCTCCCTGCTCCTCCTCCTTCCCTCATGCCGGCCACTCCGTTGCCCGTTTCTCCATTGCAGCGCAGCGCCCAGGATCCACGTTGATAGCGGGGGGGGGGGGAAGGGAATTTAACAGCCAGTTCTCCCAGGGTCAGGTTGGCCATCACGGGAGGCTTGTCCCGCATGTTCAGTGGAGCTGGAGGACAAGGATGGGCCATGCCTCCCACGACAGCCAACCTGACCCTAGGCGAACCGGTTGTTAAATTATTTGAATCCCACCACTGCCATAGAGGTATGGTTGCAGCTGATGTTTTCAGTGCCTTTTGTCTCCTTATATGGACTAACAGAAAGAGATAATTAACCATGAAGTTGGTCAGCCATGAAATATGCTGTCATATCCCCGATGCTTGCTCCTATAGACAGTACTTCCTGGGCCACTTAATATACATTTGGTTGGGTTGACTAGCAGTGCACTCTCATACTCACAGAGTAAGAGCATATTCTCATGTATTTTAGAGAGCCATAATCTATCTCTTGTTTCTTAATTTTTCTCAATCAATCCCCGAAGATTCAGGCTTTATTTTTCTTTTCTGAAAGAGCCTCAAAACTACCAGCAATGCAGAGTGTTTTTACATTTATGTCTTCATATGTATTTGAATTTATTAGTCACCCAGCTCCAATAGACTTCTTCTATGTCTCTAGCCTCTACTTCCAAATCTTGTCCATTGCTCTTTTATTTACTTTTGTCCATGTCTAATTAATGATGGCATCATTACACATATTAAATATTTTTAAAAAAATTTGCTCTGTCTGAAGATAATAGGTATCCATACTCTTTTATAAAAATAGAGCATTATCTTCCAAATGGACAACTACTTCTGCGTCTTTTGTTGCTTCACCATAGTTTTAATGAAGTGTTAATATCGTATCCTATCATACATAAAGCAAGGTGTAGCCACTTACTGTACCAGATTCCCCCCCACCTCTCTTTTCAAACATAATTACAAATCCACACTGTATCAGGTTAGTTTCAGGCAATTCCCCCCTCCCCAAATAAGTTATAAACATTGCAGATCATGACTGGGGGGCTTAGGATTGTGATATAAATGGATGTCTAACATCAAGGCTCTGCTCCCTTTTTTCATATTTCTTTTCTGCAATTTCAATTGACTGGAATTGAGAAGTGGCTAAAAATATATACTGTCTTCAATAAAATAGAATTTATACCGTAACCATCTTACTGCTACACTATAATTAGGATGCATTAAGTGTCATTCCCAGCAGTGAATGAATGTATGCTCATATAAACGTTTAAATGCAACTCATATTGGAAATATTAGTAATAAACAAGATCCGAGTAAAAAAAATATTTCAGCTGTACATTAAAATTGACTTATCTTTCATATAACTGAAAACTTCCTGGCGTTGATAGACATGACTAAAAGCATTTTAAGTATTTAAAGATATTTCAGTTCCACATCTCATTTTTAACAGTATCTTTGAGGGGGTGGGGGAGAGATCCCAGAATGTGGTGAATGCATCAGTTGAAGACTCTTAAGCTCATGAAGAATTTAGATTTTCAGACTCATAATAAAAGAAAATACTGCTGAATCAATAAATGAAATCTTCATGATGACTCTAATTTATAGGATTAATACTACTAATTATGGATCTTGCCTCCAGAAATTACGAATGCTCCAACACTGGAAGTTTTTAAGAAGATATTGGATAACCATTTGTCTGAAGTGGTGTAGGGTTTCCTGCCTAAGCAGGGGGTTGGACTAGAAGACCTCCAAGGTCCCTTCCAACTCTGTTATTCTGTTTCTGTTTCTGCCTATCACTCCTGCTTTATGCCTAGAAAGAAGTGGGCATTGTTAGAATCAATCCTTTTCGCTGTTGCAAATACTGTATGCTAAAAGATAAATCTTTTATCTTTAAGACACTCCCAAACATTTTTTTTCTTTTTATTATGTCGTTATAAATCTTGATATCTTATATTGTTTCAATACAGTGATGTTTATATAACACAATGAAATGATTAATGTTCTATTATATTGTAACTTAAAGTATTGTGAACAGAGAAAAAAATATTCTATCAATAGCATAGAATTACAATGTACTCAATAATGCGAGCATAAATTACTGTTTTTTAAATCCAGAATTGGCTATGAAGTAGAAAAAAACAAAAGAAAAAGAAAAAAAGAACAGTTGAGTTTTTTATACATCTGCTAATTTGCAAATTTGCAGACACTTATTGCAAATATTACTGCAAATATTGCAGGCACCTTAGAAGCCATACTGTAAATGATTATATTTGCCATTTTTTTAATGTGGGAACCATTCTTGCTTATATTTAGTTTAACTTAAATTATATTATGCTATATATTATGGTATGGTATGGTATGGTATGGTATGGTATGGTATGGTATGGTATGGTATGGTATGGTATGGTATGGTATGGTATGGTATTACATTACATTAGATTAGATTACATTAGATTACATTACGTTACATTACATTACATTACATTACATTACATTACATTACATTACATTACATTACATTACATTACATTACATTACTCTATAATGTTTTTCCATTGCTGTGTATTCTCCAAATTTAAATTCTTAATCACATATTATTGGAATTGAAAATAAGATTGGCAAGCATTTGATTATTTAGAAGAGAGAAAGCTATTTAAAGTTTTGCAGGGAATGAGTACTAATAAAGACTATGTATATTTTAGAACAGTGATAGGAAGCTGTACAGCAAGAAAATACTTAAATAGTTACAACTTAACTAGGATTTCAGTTGGGGTAAGATATGAAAAAAGCTACTTCGTTTTGCTCTTTCTTTATGCAATTGCTCTTGAACTATTGGCTCATCTGTTCTGTCCCCATTCTTATAATTTATTAATCATGAAGAACTCAGGGTTAATCTGTTCTCTCTATCACTTTGGTATTTATTTCTAATCAATTTCAAACTGCAATTTCTTGATGTAGTCAACTATTCCAGGTCAGTACAGATTTTATTTTTTTTAAAAAAATATTGAGTCCTGTTTTGCACAACTAAGTTAATAAATGTCAGGTAGAACTTTAGGAATCAACAGAACTGTAACAGAACTATTCTTCATTTAAATACCTAGGGGGTGTGTGTGTGTGTGTGTCCTACTGTACCTAGAACATATCAGTTGTGAAAACTGAAAAATTTAAAGGGACTGAATTAAAGCCAATTTTGTTTGGGCAAATAGCTTCAGTTGAAATTATGATTTTGGCTTCATTACAGTTTCCTCCAGTTATTCCCTTAGATATCCAAATTACATTCTGGCAGTGTTAAAATGGTTTATTAATTAGGACACATATTTTAAAATTTCAGTCTAGAGGAGTGATGGCTAACCTTTTTCTCATCATGTGCCGAAATCATGTGCAATAGCGCGTGCATGTGCCAGCACCCATAATGCAATGTGCCACCCCCCGTGCCTCCCCCGCCCCCATGCATGCACACATGATCCCCGCGCATGCATGCGTGACCCCGCACATGCACACGTGTCTCCCGCATGCACCCCCTCCCTGCGCATCCCAAAAATCAGCTGGCCAGCGGGAGGTGCGCACGTGCATGCACAGTGGAGCTGAGCTGGGTGACAGCTTGCATGCCCGCAGAGAGGGCTCTGTGTGCCAGCTGCGGCACGCGTGCCATAGGTTCACCATCATGGGTCTAGAGCGTAGGAAAATATAGGGAGGTACTAGTTCCCAGGCTGATTAAAATTCAGGAGATCATCTCATGAAATGTTACTGTAACATGTAAGTTTTGGGGCGAAGAGACCCACTTCCCTGCCCAATCACAAGATGATTTTAGAGGGAAAAAAATCAAAAAGGCTTCACCCTAATATGCATGAGGATATATCATTTATAAATGGAAAACAGTTGCCTTTCTGGATTCTTGTAATCCCATTCTATTTTCTCAAAAGATCTTCTAAAGAGAACTCTGTGGAATCATTATTGGAAAAGAATATTTTTTTAGTTTGAGGCTGCTGCTAAAGAGTTTGAGGTGAGGTGAGGTGATCTCCAACATCCCAACCCCTCAATCTCTTTTTGGCCATCTGCCATATTTGAAATATGTAACATGTTATGAGAGATGTCCATATAGTCTTAATGTGGACTTTCCAATGTGTCTTTTAAGATTTGGATCTCATTAAATATGATAAAACACTAATTATAGAGATGCTATAAACTAGATTTCAGGATATGTTCATATATATAAAATCTACTGATTTATGTCTTGTTTATAGCAATAGCCCTTAGACTTATATACCGCTTCATAGTGCTTTACAGCCCTCTCTAAGCGGTTTACAGAGTCAGCATATTGCCCCCAACAATCTGGGTCCTCATTTTACCCACCTCGGAAGGACGGAAGGCTGAGTCAACCTTTGGTTTGGTGACCAAAGAAAAGGCTGTCAGATAATTAACTAAGGATTAGGTTATTGCATGGATATAAAGGTTTAATTTGATTTTTGGCTATATATGGATGATTATTTTGTTTTTAAACGTTAAAAAAAATGTCGTAGTGTTTGATCACAGATCTATCACAACCAAGTGAATACACAGAGATTATGGAATCTGAGGTAAATCTCAATAATAATTGACTCCAAATATTTAAAAGAACTAAGAAAACAAGCTCTGATAATATATCATTATGTATTGAACCAACATTTATCTTATTTTATACTTAAAATTCATTGTATGGTCCTCAGGCACCTATCATGTTTGGTAAAAGTGCTTATTGGAGTATAGCTAATTTTCTTGACAATTTTTTCTTCCTCTGACTGAAAATATTTAGAAGAAAGAGGGGGAAAAAAACTATCAATCAAGTGCTATTCTGAAGAGGAATTCATCTTCTAAAAGATTTGTGGTGGCGCAGTGGTTAGAATGCAGTATTGCAGGCTAACTCTGCCCATAGTGAGGAGTTCGATCCTGATCAGATCAAGGTTGACTCAGTCTTCCATCCTTCTGAGGTCAGTAAAATAAGGACTCAGATTGTTGGGGGCAATATGTTGACATTTTTAAACTTCTCAGAGAGTGCTATAAAGGACTTCTTCGTGTTATTCCCGCAATATGGCAGGGCCTGCTTTTTTTTTTACAACCCCATAATCCCTTGTATCGGGGTGGAACTGAACGGAGCTGAACATTTACTGGCCAGATGCCCTTCCTGATGCTTGCACAGAGTTCACAGCAGATATTTTTTCTCTGCACCCAGAGAGAAAAATATCTAGGCTCCTGATTGTGAGGCAGGAGCTCCACCTCTAGGCCACCACACCACCCAGAGTGCTATAAAGTGCTATGGAGTGGTATATGCTAGATTTACAAATGTGCAAAATGCAGATTCCTTAACAATGTCTGGGATATTTTCTTTGTGTTGCAGTCACTTTAGCAATAGCAATAGCACTTAGACTTATATACTGCTTCACAGTGCTTTACAGCCCTCTCTAAGCAGTTTACAGAGGCAGCATATTGCTCCCAACAATCTGGGTCCTCATTTTACTGACCTCAGAAGGATGGAAGGCTGAGTCAACCTTGAGCCGGTGAAACTCGAACTGTTGAACTGCTGGCAGCAGGCACTAAGCAGAAGTAGCCTGCAGTACCACATTCTAACCACTGTGCAGGGGTGGGTTTTAACTTACCTCGCTGCCGGTTCGCTTCCTCCCATGCCGTGTGGGTGTGCACGTGCATTGTGCACCGTGCGACCGTGCCATGCGACTGCACATGTGCTTTGCACGCACGCGACCGTGCATGTGCTTTGCACACATGCGACCATACATGCACTTCACGCACGCGCGACTGCGCATGCACTTCACGCACGTATGTGCACATGCGCACTGCCGAAAACCCAGCTTCTGCGCACGCGCAGAAGCGAAAAACAAAATGGTGCCGCCTATGGCACTGCCGAGAGACCCGGTTCATGGGCGTAGCCAGACGGCCATTGCTCCCGGTTCGGCGAGCGGGGGGGAATTCCCGCTACCGGTTCTATAGATCCAGTCCGAACCGGGAGCAACCCACCTCTCCTACTGTGCCACCATGGCTCAGAGAGAGAGAGAGAGAGAGAGAGAGAGAGACAGAGACAGAGACAGAGACAGAGACAGAGACAAAAAGAGACACACAGAGAGAGAGCTTTAGAGAGAGCATATCTCTCTCTCCCTCTCTCCCTCCCTCCCTCCCTCTCTCCCTTCAGCTCCTTTAGGCCTTAGAAATCCAGAAAAAATATTGGGAAAAGGCCAAAATTCAACTATTTAGAATGATTGAATACACGTTTTAAGCAAAATGAATATCAGACTCATCAAACCAACATATTGCATTGTGCCAAATGGGTTATTTAAATTAGATGTTTCTTCTACTGCTAAAATAATGTAATACTCGTGTGTTCATACAGCCATGAAATCCTGTTGCTTTTCATTCTTCTTTTAATAAACCATTTGAATTTGAAGGCTATGCATTGAAAAATACGCACCACATAGCTATATACAGGAAGCATCGGTATAGATTTGCATATGCAACGCGATATTTAGATCTTCTAATTTTCTTAGTAATGAAAAGCATAGGAAAGGGATTCTTTGTCAAGATTAAGTTTTAATTGGAAATTTATCTTCAGAATTTTGTATATAACAATATGCAGACTATGATGGATGAGGGGAGGGAGGATTGCCTTCAAATCAGAACTGCCTCCTTGAGAGAGAATGACTGGCTTCTGTGCCTAACATATGCTTAGAACTCAGGTTCCCTGTTACTAACTCATTTCGTCTGAACCAAACTACCTCCTCAGGTGAATAAATATTTTATTTATTTATTTATTTATTTATTTGTTGCATTTTTATGCCGCCCAACTCCCAAGGGACTCTGGGCGGCTTACAACAGAAGTATAAAAACATTAAAACAATATAAATAGTAAAAAACGATTTAAAAAGCCATACACACTATTCGTGGCCAGATCTCACAGATTGTAACATTGAGATCAGCAGCCCCAGGCCTGCCGGAAAAGCCAGGTCTTCACAGCTTTCCGGAAGGCCAATAGGGTGGGGGTAGTCCAGATCTCAGGAGGTACTGGTTCCAGAGAGCTGGGGCAACCACAGAGAAGGCCCTCCCCCGCGGGCCCGCCAGCCGGCACTGTTTAGCTGATGGGACCTGGAGGAGACCAACTCTGTGGGATCTTACCGGTCACTGGGAGCTATGTGGTAGAAGGCAGTCTTGAAGATAACCTGGCCCTGAGCCATATAGGGCTTTAAAGGTAATAACCAACACCTTGAATTGTGCCCGGAGACCAATAGGAAGCCAGTGCAGCTCGCAGAGGATTGGTGTGATGTGGGTGTACCTAAGTGCATCCACGACAGCTCGCGCAGCTGCATTCTGGACCAACTGCAGTCTCCGAACACTCTTCAAGGGTAGCCCCATGTAGAGCGCGTTGCAATAATCTAACTGTGAGGTGACAAGGGCATGAGTGACTGTGAAGAGAGCCTCTTGATCCAAGTAGGGTCGCAATTGGTACACCAGGCGAACCTGTGCAAAGGTTCATAACTTTAAATACAGAAGAGGGCCTGCTATGCACATATGTTATAAATATATATTTTTGCAATATTTTATGGTAAAAATGCTGTAATGCACCTAGAATTAGGTAGCCATTCCACATTCAACTGTTGAACAACTGTACTAGCTCATGGAATAGGATCTGGTTACTTCAGGGACCACCTGTATCTGCCATGCTGGTTTGATTTTACAGGATTGGCATGCTTTGGCTTCCTTTGATTAAGCAATGTTATCTCTCAGGACCCCAAAAATATGCTCTTTTTTGTAGTAGTAGTAGTAGTCTTCTGGAATAAGGTTCCTTCCAAGATTCTGATGGCTCCCACTCAGCTGTTTAGAGAAATCATGAAAATCTGGCTCTTCACCCAAACCTTTGGGCAGGGAGAATGCTCTATTGCATCTATTCTGTCATTCTTGCCATCGTTGATCTTTCTTGTCTTCTTTTAAAATTGGTTTTATTGTAAATTAAATCCATGATTACTGCACTTACTACAAGTTCATTCAATTTATCTGAATGTATGTCAGGTTAGTTTGAGTCTCATGTATTAACTGGTTCCCTTTCTGTCAGATTGGATAGAAGATTTTGAATATGTCTTTGTATGTAGCTGTAAATATTTGATATTTAATTTTTCTTTCAGTCTCCCCCATAGGGATTCACATTTAGCCACTCCTTTGTTCCCTGTCATATTGGAAATTGCATTTTTCATAGTAGGTCCTCAACACTTCAAGACATGTGTATTAATCTGTCAGGCAGCATGATGTTTGATGCCGCAGCCTTCCCATCTGTAATGCAACACATGTCTCCCTTTGGGAAGAAATCTGTTATGTTCTAACTGTTTAAACTGTGTTGCATGGTTCCAACCAGGTCCAGCGTTTGAGCGGGAAAAAGCTCAAACGCTATTGGCTGGTCTGTCTGACAGCTCCCTATAAAAGGGCAAGCTGTCAGACTGCTCTTTGCTGGTTGCTTACACAAGAGCTGAAATAAAGAGCTGCTTTGGAAGTCTGTCTCCTGTCATCTCTACCCACTATCTAACAGTGGCGACGAGGGCTTGGGCCAGGAGAACTGTGACTAGCTTCTTCAGCACTTTCAACCAGCCAAGCAGACATCTTCCTGCCTCCTTCTGCCGCTATGTCCACCTTCCACCCGCCGGCGCCTTTCGACCCGACCCGGGAGAAATGGGACTCCTACATGCGGCGATTCGACTGCTTCCTGGAAG
>QLTV01004392.1:839207-852886 GCA_003457575.1 Thermophis baileyi
GCAGCGGAGAAGGGAGGAAAGAGAGAAAAAAAGAAAAAGAGGAGGGAGAAAAGAAGGAAGGAAGGAAGGAAGGAAGGAAGGAAGGAAGGAAGGAAGGAAGGAAGGAAGGAAGGAAGGAATCTTTTGTCAAGATATAAAACTTGAGGAGAGTGTCAGCCCCATGATGAACAGGCACTTTGAGGGAAGTGTTCTGCATAGCAGTATACCAATTTGTTTTCAGAGCCAGGAACAGCAGGAAACATGTGTTGCTGAGCTGAAAAAAAGAAAAAAGAAAGCAAAGAAAGAAACCATCTGAGAATATTCCTTCTCTTGGTTTTTTTCCCACCATTTTTCTTTTATTGTCACTGTTTACTGAAATATATTATTTTCTGAAGTCTAGGGAGTTCTCAGGTCTTAGCATGTCAAAGGCCTGCATGGATATGCTTTAAATTAGGGAATTAGTGCAATGCAATGCCATTGGATAAAATTAAACAAAAACAATGTGTCCCGCTGCTATATGCCTTAGTGGTTCCTGCTGTGCCATCAATTTTTAAGACGTTTCCACTCTATCAATGTTAGGACACAAAGACATTCTGGTTTCAAAGTAAACTATACATCTGATATGCCACTGAGTCCTAGCGGTAAGTGACCATGTTAAATAGGGAGTATGAAACTAATTTAGTTTTGCTCCAAGGAGCCTAGCTGAAGCCTTGTAAATTATTTACAAAAGTGTATTCCACAAGGGTAGTATGTCTAAGGTTCCGTCTGCATTTCTTTTTTGCCTTTTAAAAAAATTATCTGTGCTTCTTTTTCTTGTTGCTTCTACTTGCTGTTCTACCCTCTTCCATAAGGTAAGTTTAAATGAGAGGTTAAAATCAGTCGTAGAAAAGGAGAACAAAGGAAGGAGGATAGCTTAATTTCAGCTTAGGGTAAATTCAGACATAGATCTGCTGAAAATAGGGTTTTGGGGGCTGCATTGTCTGGAGAGATGGCTCTGGAGGATACTGAATACCAGCTAGAAGTTCATCTCTCAAAACCTCTTACTGCATCAGAGGCAAGATGTTCTGTTCACACAATGCTTGGGGGTTTTCCATATCCTGCCACTTTGAGGAAGCTCTGCTATACTAAATAGCTGTGCAAGCCTGTGTTTAAAGAGCTTGATCTCTCAAAGGTGCTTTTTCAGGAGGCAACTGGGCTTTCTTGTTTTTTCTTTGAAGATGTTTCGCTTCTCATCCAGGAAGCTTCTTCATTTCTGACAAGATAGTGGGGAATAGAAGGATTTACAGTATATTCCTTGCAGACAGCTGGTCATTTGCATCCTTTTAGAACAGCGGTTCTCAACCTGTGGGTCGCGACCCCTTTGGGGGTCGAACGACCCTTTCACAGGGGTCGCCTAAGCGCGCGCTAGCCTGCCATCTTGGTGCCATGCCCCCTTTGTCACCTCATCACGTGCGGAGAGGTGGCGGGGCGGGGGTCGCGGCGGCGGGGTGGGGGTCGTGGCATTAGGAAGGTTGAGAACCACTGTTTTAGAAGGTCCTTGAAGCGCTTGGAGGTTTATCTGTGTCCTCAGGGTCACCTGAATAGTGCAAACGGTTCCTGTAGTCTGCAATTTTTCTGGAAATCCATTCATACTCCCACACCATTCGAAGGGTGTTCATCCCAAAGTGCATAGCTATTAGTCTATGGAGGTTCTCAGTCATCTAGGTAATGGTTGTCCCAGAGGTGCTTTTTCAGGGGGCAACCGGACTTTCTTGTTTTTTCTTTGAAGAAGTTTCGCTTGTCATCCAAGAAGCTTCTTCATCTCCGAAAAGAAAAAAAACAAGAAAGTCCAATTGCCTCCTGAAAAAGCACCTTTGGGACAAACATGACCTGGATGACTGAGAACTTCCAAAGACTAAGAGCTTGATCTGTTTCAGCATTGCACACTTTATTTTCATAAATGGGAAAGTACACAGCCATGCCTTAGGTATTAATTTTATTTATTTATTTAATTTTTATCCAATTTAGAGATCGTCCATTTTACTCTCGGAGTGACTGTGGGCAGTGTACAATTAAAACCATATAAAAATATTATATCTGAATAAAAGGAGCCACATTAAACAAAGAACAAAGTTTAAAAAGTGGGCAGTGCTTGAAGGCGCTAACCAACCTCATGGTTTCATATTCTTTCATGAGTCTTACGCAAGTTGGCACAGTCAGGTCTTTGAACACTTTCAAAAGGCCGGGGGGGAGGGGGCTTTGCATATTATTTACGTGGAATCCTGGTTAATAGTGCTTTGCTTTGTGGAAATGGCTAGAAGTGTATACAATTCCTAACTTCTGTTTCTCCGAAAATAAAATATTTTTGTAGTGTAGAACAACTGAACATAATGAGGATTATTTTCCCCAACAATGTAGCAGATATTATCTATCCATGTGTCTGTGAATAGAAGATAATTGAATAGGCTGTGTGAAAAAGTCAATCTATATTCTGTATTTTTGAAAGATTTTTGAGAGTTACAATAACCACATCATCATTTTTATTTTTGGTCAAAGGTCAGTTATCCATTTCACAGAATTTTTTAAAGTTGTGAGGAAAAACATGAAACTCACATACTTCAAATAAAGGCCCGAGGTCTATTTAATGAGGCAACATTACATTCAGATAAAAAAAACCAGAAGGACAAGCAGGGCAAATTTTATGTACAGTTTTGTCACTGTGATGGAAAAAAAGTTACATTAGATAATATTTTAACTTCCATGATACTAGTACTATAAACAGAAATATAAAATATTAGATAAAGTAAATAATTTGGATTGGAAAAGATGATATGTCCAGCAAGACACATTGCTTTCTATTATCTCTCAAGAAAACACACACTCATTTTCATTTTCTGAATTGCTTTTGTAGAACAGTAGAAAACTATCACAATTATTATCTTGATTTTAAAGCAAGACTGCATTCATTTCCACGCACATAAAATAGCATTTCTGAGTTATTTTAGACTGATTTATATATGCAATTACTGATAGTAAAATACCATATTTTTTAGTACAATAGAGGCAGGGGTGGGTTTTGACTTACCTTGCTGCCGGTTTGCTTCCTCCCACGCTGCATGGGCGTGCGTGCGTTGCACGCCGCATGGGCGCATCCACAGTGCTGAAAATCCAGCTTCTGTGCATGCAAAAAACAGCTTCTGCGCATGCGCAGAAACGAAAAACAAGATGGCGGCACCTACACCGCTGCAGAGAGAGCCGGTTCGGGGGCGTGTCCAGCCAGCCATTGCTGCCGGTTCAGCGAGCGAGGGGAAATTCCCGCTACCGGTTCTAAAGAACCAGTCCGAACCGGCAGGAACCCACCTCTGAATAGAGGTGGATTTTTCTAAAGATAGAAAAAAACCATTTTGATGATTTTTAAAATAATTTTCTTGTATTTAAATCTCTGGCACACATGTTTCTCCACATTTAATTGGAGGGGGTTTGTTTATATCGGAAAATCTGAAGTGTCTAACTACTTGTTATGCATTTCTTAACTACACATTCTCTGCATAATTAGCAATTTGCAATAAATTACTATGCCATAAATTAAACTGAGGAATAATGGCTTTCCTGAGTCAATGTAATGGTGGGGGTTTTGTTTATTTTAATTCTAAAACATATGTCAGGAAGTCCTCTAGTTCTACTTAAGAAGGAGTGAGGTTAAGGAAGTGCCTACAGAAAAATAAAAAGATGAATTCCTCTTTAGGCATGCAAGTAACTGTGATGTCTCCTGTGGACGATGACTCCTCCACTTCTTCCTCAGAGGCCTCGAGGGAGAATGAGGTTGTTCCTGGCACGTCAGGAATTACTGACCCTGAACTACCAGCAGAACAGGCTTCGGCTGGGGAGAGCGTGCAGGCCAGTGAGGACAAGGGGGAGGAGCTGCCTGCCATAGTGAATGCCAGAGTACGCAGGGCAGAGAGGCGGAGGTCCACCAGATTGCTGGGGAAAAGGCTCCATCGATCTTGATTGACTGCACCGGGAGCTATTTAGCATGGCAGGCAAAGGAAGCAATGTGTGTGGGTCGTGGCCAGATGTTTGTTTGTGAGGTGCTGCAGTGGATTTAGTGTAGTTGCTGGGAGACTGTGTTTGTGTTTTGGACCCTGTTTGAGCAGTTGGTTATCTGTTTGATGGGCTAGTTGGCCATTGCCTGGAATTTTAGTCTGGGGCTTGTTTGTGGCTGGCTTCGCTTGGAAACGACCCTCTGAACTCCTATCCTGGGCTGTTCTTGTGAATTCTACTTGTAAACCCTGAAACTCTCATAGGACTGGCTGACAAACCTAATGGGAGGCTCCAAACCTCAGATGGGATTTTGGCTTCTCTTTTGAAACTACCCAGGCAAAGCCTGTATTTCCGAGACTGTTTTGAGTTTGCTGTATTTTCATGTCTTTGTTATCTACTTGGTCTCTAGCCAAATTGCTGTTCTAATCTAGCAGCTATGAGAGAGCTGACACCTGAAACAGAACTGCTGGGGGGAAAGACAAAATAAAGCTCTCTCTAAATGTGTGGGTGAGTGGGGCAGCACAGCACTGTCTTGTCCTGGGCCTTGACAGCCCCAGAGTGGAATGATGGCATTTTAACAAAGAGCTAATGGCCGTTAAATCCTCATTCCAACACTGGAGACACTTTCTGGAAAGCACACGTTTTCCCATAGAAGTCAACAAGGAGTCTAGTGGTCCACTTCAGGAAACTCAGTTTTGCAGCAATTCTTCTCAGCCCCAAGGAGCTTGAGAAATATATATATATATCTTTTTCTGTCTCTCTCTCTCTCTCCCTCTGTCTCTCTCTCTTTCTCTATCTATCTTCTGGAGGTGGGGGAGGTGAAAAACAGGCCTTTTTGCTCATTTTGTGGTCTCCTGGGGCATTTGTGCGCCCCATTTTTCATCTCCCCCACCTCCAGCAGCATTCTGCAGGGCAAAAACAGGCAAAAACAGCCCATTTTTTGGCCAAAAACAGGCCATTTTCACCCGTTTTTTGGCCTCCTGGGGCATTTGTGCGCCCCATTTTTCACCTCCCCTGCCTCCAGCAGCATTCTGCAGGCCAAAATTGTTGGCCTTACCTTTCAGTTCCAGCCCGCGGGGCTCGCAAAGTAAGTCCTGCGCTCGGCCGAAGGGTGGGCGGGGTGATGTGGGTGGGGCAGCCTCGTGGTCCTGCACGGGCCGGATTAATGGCTTCAGCTTAAGTAGTCTTAAGTAGTGTCTTCATCCTTGAACTTAAGCACCTATAGAGGAGCCTAAAGATTGACTAAATCAGGCCCTAGAACAGATATGGAAAAAAAGAAAATTAAATATATGAGGCATTGCTTTCACTGACATTTGCCTTATTTTCTGACCATCAACTTCATTGATAATGCAATTTTCAGAGTGAAGTACTATCAAGAGCTGTGGTGGTGCAGTGGTTAGAATGCAGTATTGTAAGTTTAACTCTGCCCACTGCCAGGAGTTTGATCCTGACTCGCTCAAGTTTGACTCAGCCTTCCATCCTTCTGAGGTCAGTAAAATGAGGACCCAGATTGTTAGGGCAATATGCTGATGTTATAAACCAGTCAGAGAATGCAATAACGCACTGTGGTGCGATATATAAGTCTAAGTGCTATTGCTATTGCTAAGGTGCAAAGAATCTAAACTGCAAATAATGCAATTAACAATAACTTCTCAAAAGAAACTACTAAGTAGAACATCATGGGGATTTTTTAAAAAGAAAAAAAAATACCCTTTGTGCCTTCCAAATGTTGACCTTTAAGACACATTTATTTTCTGCAAAGGTATGTTGTATTGAACAAATATCACAAGGATATAAATCAGTCTCTTTCATAAAAATGATCCCTGCCCTTTTAGCTTTCTGGAGAGCTGTGAAGACCTGCCTCTTCTCCCAAGCCTTGGATTAGGATGCAGGTTGAACTGTGCGGATGTTTGTGCTGGTACTTTTGCTTTTAACCATGTTTTTATGCATTATTTTGAGCTGCCTAGAGTGGGTCATTATATTAGATAGATAGCCAGGTAAGTCCTGTAAATAAATATGTAACATTGTTTTTCCCATCTTATCTGTTACCCCCTTCCCCCCCCCCCCGCTTAAACTGTGTAATCTTTACCAGGTCCATTATGTACTGAAAAGATTTGGCATCCAAGTCTAGAAGGATGATCTAAAGTCAAATACCTAGAAGGTCTAGAAAGTTTGTAAACCAGCATAAATAGTGAATGTAGTTACAGATTATAACTTCAGACACAGTGCAAGTTGGTGCTATCCAACCTTAAGTTGTGACATAGAGGATATTTGAGTTCCATCAACATTTAGGATGACACCATCCACTGTGGTTGTGATGACATTCTTCTTTGATAGCTGAATTAGGCATTGGCATAATGTACCATCTAATTTTCCCAGCCTGTTTAGGAACCACAATTGGAAAAATCTGTGTTGTTGTGCCCATCATATCTCAGTGATATGAACCATTCCAAATTCTTCTTCTATTAGTTTCTGCAAATGGAGTGAAATGTGGCACACACTTAAATATGTCAAAATCAACACTTTTCCTGGAAGAGAAACAGACAGCTCTTCCTTAGCCTTATAGTAATCATGTTCATCTCCTCTGCTAGAGACAGCTTAAAAATATCATGCACTTCTTCCCATTACATAGTATGGGATCACAGCTCAATAAATCTTCAGGATCCATTTATCTAAGCAGGGTCCTACTGCTACTTGTTATTGAATAATATCAAAAGAAGGAAAACCAGAGAAAGTAGTCAGGCTGTTAGCCTGTCACACAGTTCAGTCACTTTGAATGATAGCAGAATAAACAATTCTCTTAGAAGCATTCTGTTAGAATCCCCTTTTTACAACCATTGTAAGTTTGTTGATTCAAGTGCAAGTAATAGACTGAAAGGTTAAATTGAGAAGCTGGGTTCTAGTTGGTTCACCTGTTCTTTATTGCAACTTATGAAACATGGAATTGATTTTTTTCCAAATCTGGCCCAGTTGCATGCAATATTCAAATATAAAAACTGGACCTTTAAATATTACCTAACTCAACATACCATATGAATGTTTGCTCAGATTTTCAGGGAATACAAATTCCAGAAAATATCTGGGGGTGGATATCTGGAGTAATCCATATGTACACTTTCACACTTCCACTTTTAATGCTGTTCTTCAGTTACAACTAGTACTGCAGTAGCTCAAATGAGATTCTGCTGCCTAAACTATTGGTGGAATTAGACTCTTTGGATGAATTACTGGTCAAATGCACTTTT
This sequence comes from Thermophis baileyi, assembly GCA_003457575.1. Taxonomy (NCBI): domain Eukaryota; kingdom Metazoa; phylum Chordata; class Lepidosauria; order Squamata; family Dipsadidae; genus Thermophis; species Thermophis baileyi. The sequence continues at coordinate 846,452 of QLTV01004392.1, forward strand.
GCTGGTAAGTTTATTTCCATCTGAAATAAAATCATAGCCAGTGATTTGTCCTCCTATGCTTTATTTTCCTCATTTCTAATATTCCTTGTAATGGAATTATGATATTGTAATGCCTTATGAGTAGTCAATAGAGTTCTTGATCACAATATCTTGAATGTGCCTTTATAGATTATCAGTCATCCAGGTCATGGTTGTCCCAAAGATGCTTTTTTCAAAAGGCAACTGGACTTTGTTTTTCCTTGAAGATGTTTTGCTTTTCATCCAAGAAGCTTCTTCAGTTCCAAGAAGGACTCCAGAGCTTCTTGGATGAGAAACAAAATGTCTTCAAAGAAAAACCAAGTCCAGTTGCCTTTTGAAAAAGCACCTTGGGACCCTCTGTTTTTAGCTGATACTTTTATAATAGATCCAAAATCCCATCTTATTGTTTCAAGGGTCTCTTCTTAGATTTATTATGACACCTAATTATCTTTACAGGATTACTTCTGCAAGAGATAGAAGAGCACTCATATTAGCATAGTTTAATGTCTTACCTTCAAAGTTGATGGAGAGGAGCTATAATAACATTCCTTATGAGGAACATTCTGCAGTTGAATCAGTAACCCATGACATTTCAGGGCCTATTTTATTGCACTTAGCAAGAAGAGCTCATATACCCGTTTCTTGCTGTTGCAGAGGCTGGGCCAAAACTGTTACATATTTGCTTTTGCATGTTGACTTCTCAACCTAAGAAATCTCTAGGAATGTAGTGAATTTCTGCCTGATCACAGTTACTATTAGAAGGTCTTGAACCTAACTTATATCCTTATTGACTTTTTGCCGAGGCTTCAAAATATTTTTTTTCCTGTCAATAATTCTTTGTCTTGTATAAGACAGATATTTTTGTGTCTCTGACCATAAATCGGTAAAGTAAGCGCAGCCAGTCACACAGCAAGAACTGAAAAACGTATCTTATTAGCCTAACTAGCAATTTAAAAAAGAAAAAGCCAGAAATTTTAAAATAAATTAAATGACTACTACAGAGCAACGTGGGAGTTGATATTTTAGAATACTTACAAGATAGGAAGAACTGAAATAAGTGAAAGATGGAACATGGCAATCACTTGAACCCAATTACTTTGTGACACCCAACAGCTGCTTGGCCAAGAATAAGTGGAAAGGGTGGTACGACAGATGCTAACAAAGCAAGCTCTTTGCTTAAATAGCCCAACAGGGAAAGATTATAGTAAAATATTTTCAAGATATGAAGGAAAAGAATAGTCAGATGACCTAAGGTTATCACTATGGAGAAGAAAAGAATATGTTACTGCATGAAGTCAGACTACCTCTGAAATTACATCAATATCTCATATTTATTTCAGATTTCATCATAGTGAACAATAATATGCACAATGCAACACTCAGTCTTTGTTCAAAGCCTTACTCTAATGTATAAGACTTCCATATTCAGCGAACAGTCAAGAGCCAACTGTAGTTTCTTTCCAGTGACAAAATGTAGCTACATGAAGCTGTGATGCAAGTTCATTATCAGGTAAGATAGACAGCTCTCATTCCCTCAGTGCATAATTTTATTTTAATTTTCAGCTAACAATATTTCTGTCATTGATTATCTCCTGTCTTTATTTGCAACTATTCAACAGATGCATAATGAATGAATAACAATCAATTATAGCTCTTGATGAATACTTGGATAGGATAGCTTGAGGGAATGAAAGGATGGGCAAAATTTGGAAAGAATTAATGTTCTGAAAGCACAAAGAAGGATTTGCTTAATGCTGTGCATCTTAAAATAAGAAAGTTCCTGAACGTTACTTGGAAAATTTGTTGGGTCTAAAAAGAAGGGTTCTTTCCATTTTATCTTTGCAATACCAATGCACCCTAAAATAATTATTTCCCCTTCAGAAATCAAACTAAATTTATTTATATGGACATAAATTTAAAGATCAAATAACTAAATAATAAATAATATATAAAAGTGCTGAGCTTGGCGATGGTTTTGACATATGGTTGGATACATAGATTTAGTTGTTTCTTAAAATTCACTTCAGCTTTACCCTCCATGGATCTGGGCAACCCTGATCTTTTAAAAAAATTAAGCTTCATCATAGTTGTTTGTAATCTCCCCAGGGATCACAGCTCATAGTTTAAGAATCCTTAAGGTAGAGTAATAAAACTAATACAAGAATGGGGGAGAGAATCTCTTTGAGATCAGTGGATCTTATTCCCAAATAAACACTATGTATGCAGGATAGAATAGAATTACAGCATAAGCCATATATATTTTGAGAAGTCAAATGTACATGCTTAGATTTTTGGGTGGAAAAAGAAAAAAAATCCTCATATGAATAGGAAGCTTTGAAATTTCTGAAACACAAATTACAAAGCAAAATAAGTATTTCAGAGACACACTAAAACATAAGCAGGATGAAAGTGAATTAGCTATCTGAATGGCTTTGCTTGATCATTTCTTTTAGACCAAACCTTTACTGTCACTCTCCTGGTATGGTTCACTTTCCTTATTCCAAATTAACAATTATTGGTTAGATGCCTAAATGACTGTAGAGAGAAAATGGGAAAAGAGCTTTTCCTATGCAGAAAGCAATGCTTCTTTTTCAACAGCAGATAGTGAAAAATGTTAAGATAAATAGAAATAAGAGCAAGAAGGACAAACTTTTAATTGCTAAAGGAGCCAAGGTTAAACCACAGCTTCTCCAGTGGGGGTCTAGGACAACTTGCCGCTGCCAACTCACCATGGCCAACTTGCTGCAGGACAACTCACCGTGGAATAAGAGTTGCAGTAATATTAAGAAATGGTGGAATACAATCATTAAAGGACAGAAAGGACACAATCAAATGTGAATGACAAAAATTAAAATAATGTAAAAATTAAATAAATTAAATAATTAAATAACTAAATTGAATTGTTGAGTTGTCCCATTGCGAGTTGTCCTGCAGCGAACTGGCCATGGCAAGTTGGCCTATGTGAGTTGGTCATGGTGAATTGGCTGCGGTAAGTTGGCTGTGGCAAGTTGGCCTGTGTGAATTGGTCATAGCGAGTTGGCTGCGGTGAGTTGGCCATGGCAAGTTGGCCACAGTGAGTTGTCCCATTCCGTTCCAATGGAGCTGAGAAAAGACTTCTAGCTCAGATCTACAGAGCTGTTGCCTGCCAGTGTAGACAATACTAAACCTGATGCACCAGCAGCCTAACTTAAAATAATATGTTCCTCTTAACAAGCTGCATTGTAGCAAATAGTGAGAAAACAAGAGTAAACAAGAGAATATAGAGATTGTAGATATTTATTACAATCTTTATATATTGACATGTTTCCACATGACGCAAGAAAACCATGTGAAGATTGTAAAGTAAAGATTAAAAATGTGGACTTCATATTAACATAACAAAAGGTAAGCATTTGAAAAGATGTATAGAGATAATAAGCCCTCTACATGCCCAACTGCTATTCATTTCAATGAAATACTCAAGCATATACACTTTTGGAGAAAAGTGACTCATGTCTATTCCTTATTTCTACATTTCTCAGTAGTGGGGTAATTCAGATGATAAACACAAATTATCCATAAGAGGGATCCCCTAAATCAGAACAACCTATTTCTGCTTTTCCAATATAATGGCTTTCAGCTTTTGTTAAAGCAAATGAGATAGAATCCTTCCAAAACTCTAAAGTTAGAAGAACAACAACTACTCAATGACAACCAAAATCCATTCAGCTGGCATCATTCCAGAAGTTAAAAGCAAGCAATCAATATTTCCACTGCTCAGATTCAATCAAAATGGACTAGCTTGAGAAAGCAGAAGCTTTGAGAGAACTCATCATCAGCAAAACACAGTGCAGGTGCTGGCATTTAAGCAATGGCACAAATCTAATGAAAAAGAACAGGTAGACAAATAAGAAATTCACCACCACCTAAAGTGACCTTAATATTGAAAACAACATAGCAATCATGTAGAGCCTTTTGAACACTGATTCATGTATAATAAAGCAATAAGGGGGGAAAGGGTTTGTATTATGATTCCATTAAATATCAAAATTGGATCAACATCTGGATAGTTAACTTGAATGCATCTGAAGGAATGTGACAATTTAAGAAGGTTTTGGTACATAAATCAAGACAAGGGATCAACTAGATTTTCTGAGGCAATTGTAATTAGTTTATCTGATAAAATCAAAAATAAGAACCTGCATATCCTTAATACCTAAATTTTGAGGAAGCAATAAAGATTGGAAACATTAATATTTATGCTGTGATAAGTGTCACAAAGAGGTTGGAATCCATGATTGCATCTCTCCTATTCTCAGGAGCTCTGTATTTGTAATGTTCATTGTTTGCTTTAATTTAGTTAGATAATCAGAAATCTACTTGAGGTTCTCCTTCCCCAGAACCAAATTATTGATCCATGTCTCTTTTTATATTCTTTGTTTTTAAGTCTATAATTGCTTTTGAATTAAACCATGATGAGGATACATTTTATTTTTATTTTATTTATCACATTTCTAAACCTCCCATCTCACATGTGACACTGATCAGTTTACAATAAAAATTATGATAGATGTGAGAGAGAGAGAGAGAGACAGACAGACAGACAGAGAGACAGAGAGACAGACAGACAGACAGACAGACAGACATAACTGCTTAAGATCTCTGGTTTCTTAGAGTTTTGACCATAGGCAAGACTCAATCAGTACTATCAGGAGCAAGTAAACTTCAAGATTTTTAAGAAAGCTGCACATCCAGCACCTAGACTCAACGTAGAGAATATCAAAATGTTATTCAATACCATACTGCGCTCAAGAACCAATGGAAATACAGAAAATGTGTTTATGAAAGTTACTAGTCAACTCACTCCTGATTATTAGCATCAGCTACTCCTAATTAGATCTGCCATGCCAGCTATCTCCTGGCATAATTGTCACTTCCTCATCATTTGCTTCTGTAGCACTCCATTAAGTACTATAAGATGGTTAGGATTTCAGTTCAAGATCTAAATTATCCAGGTCACAGTTAGTGCCATTTTTTAGATGTTGCAGAGGTTTCATTTTTGAAATACTCATTATTCTTATCTTCATCTTAGGGAAACTCTTTACCCAAGGGCATGACTAGGGTACTTTTTTATATCCTTCCAGCTTCCGACCCACAACATACTACTAAATCTATCATCTATAGCCAGAACCAATGGTACAATCACATTTGTTCTTACTTTCTTGACAGAGATGGCCAGCTGATGACATGAAGCTAGGCATTAAGGAGATTCAACTACTCACTCAATGAAATCAATAGGCAAATCAATAGAGCCACATCAATTCTCAGGGAGTATCTATTAAAAGACAGAGCACAGAAAAAAAAATAACAGATCATCACTCACAGCTCAAGCAACCCACTGGCATTATTAATAAAATGCATGCAAATATAAATATTCTTTCACACACATGTATGTTTTGTGTATGTGTGTATGTACATGTATCTATCTATCTATCATCTATCTATCTAAATATAAGGGGCATAAGCCGGTCAGTGGAACATATATTAAAAATAGAAGCACATGCTTTGGAGCTCACAGATCAAGTTTTAAAATATGGATGAAGTACTAAAGGTGCTATGATTCACACAGTTGTAGCAGTTGTAGTGAGAAAAACCTCACACTTAAATGTTCAGGCTAAATTTCTTTGCAAACTTGATATCTGGCACACATTCTATAGAGATATGCCAGGCCTGCCAACAAAAATAATGATTTACTCACAGGAAAGAGAACAAATATATTTTTTTTACTCAGAGGAGAGAGAAAATAACTCTTCCTTTCAGCAGGCAGAATTTTTCCACTCCTTGACTTCAAAATATAAAAAAGTGATATTATTTTGATATGCTATCACTTTCTTATTACTTATTGTGTTATTCGATTGGTTTCCAAATTCTTTTGCTCTTTAATTAATTTTTTATTGTTTTTTTTTTGCTGAAAACTGAAAGAGAGAGGGGGGGGGGAGAGAAAGAAAGAGAGAAAGAAAGAGCATCTTGTCCCATTTATACCTATCTATGCGTGTCTAGATCATGAAGCCCTCCTCCAGGTTTCTGAAGCAAAGGAGAGGACAGTCTTTCACAAGGGAGAAAGCTTTTTCTATGGTAGCATCCATTTGTGGAATTGCCTCCCCAGAGAGGCTCAACCGGCAGCCACATAGCATCATTTCAACATCTGATGATGATTGGTCTGTTTTCCCAGTCTTTTTCACTGGTTTCTAATTCTATTTTAATTAACATTGTGTTAGTTTCTTCCTATTAGGTTTACATAATATTTTAATTTTGCATTTAACTTTATGTGTTTAATTTATTTTGTTTACTGTGTGTTTTATTGTAAACAACCCAGGAGCTTTGGCAATTCGGCAATTTTCAAGAGAGAGAGAGAGAGAGAGAGAGAGAGAGAGAGAG
>QLTV01004392.1:873032-891015 GCA_003457575.1 Thermophis baileyi
CCTTGTTGCTACATCTTTTCACGGTAGATTCTTGAAAGTGACTTCCTTTGGGATAGCGTACTTCAATTACTCCCGCCCCCCCAGGCATACTTCAATGACCAATGAGAGTACACAGTTATGATCACATGCCATGGACTACATGGCATGGACTACATTCCCCAGAATGCTATGTCTTAAAGAGACAGTTCTTAATTCTAGGCTAAACCCTTGATAAACCAGCACACTTCTTTTCATTCAGTTCGCCCTCATACATATATCCTGGCCATTTTTCTGTGCAACTTTAAGGAATATGCTAAACTCACATTAACTCATATTTGATGATGTGCCATCGTCATTATTGATTTTTAGCTACCTCATAAATTGATTTTCTCCAAGATATTCTCTTAATCAGATCCATCCACCTTGGTGTTTATTCCAACAAAGCTGCCACTGTTGATTTCAACATATATAAATATACTGTATATGTATAATATCAGTTAACAAACGAATAGTAGAAGTTGCTTGTTTGATAAGTCTCTTTACTGTCATCTAAAAGTCTATATTTTTGTAGTCCAGATCTGGTAGCCTTGGTTAATATTACTACTAGGATGAGTGAAATAGTCTGGACAGGAAACTGATTTGGGATGTAGAGTGTCAAAAAAGAAAATACAGCTAATTGTTATAATTTGATAGAAGAATGTGGATTTTTCTACCACAGATGCTAGAATAGCCATCCCTTGAAATTTTGAATAGAGAACTAGAAACCATTTTAGAAGATATTGAAAATATACCTATTAACAAAAATGCCACAATCAGAAATTCATACTTTAAAAAAATAAATAAATACATATTGTGCATTGATCAGAATATGATGAAGGGGGATTAGAGATTAATATATAATTATAGTATTTCTATTTATAACATTTATAGATAGTATGAAGACCTTGGCAGGGTTGGAATAAAAGACCTCAAAGGTCCCCTCCAACCCTATGATTCTATGATTTAAATTGTTTCTTACATTGTTAAAACAATGTAATGTACTTACATTAAAACGACACTATAGAGCACTGCACACCAGAACAACTAGACATAAGAACAGTTTTTTCCCGAACGCCATCACTCTACTAAACAAACGCCATCACTCTGCTAAACAAATAATTCCCTCAACACTGTCAAACTATTTACTAAGTCTGCACTACTATTAATCTTCTCATCGTTCCCATCACCCATCTCCTCCCACAAATGACTGTATGACTGTAACTTTGTTGCTTGTATCCTTACAATTTATATTGACTGGTTCCTACTATGATTTGATTGCTTATTTATACCCGGACTATCATTAAGTGTTGTACCTTATGATTCTTGACGAACTTATCTTTTCTTTTATGTACACTGAGAGCATATGCACCAAGACAAATTCCTTGTGTGTCTAATCACACTTGGCCAATAAAAAAAAAATTCTATTCTATTCTATGTAATCTAATGGTTTCTATAGTTAATTACTAATCAAAGGTTCACTGATAACTAACTGTACAATCTTGGTAATTCCTTTCTCCATTATATATAACATTATCATATTATATATTTGTACTAATTGGTTTTTTCCCCCTCCTTTTGCTTCTTTCCCCCTTTTAAAGGATTAATACATTTTTTTTTAGAAAAGAAAGATAGAAACCATTTGTTGCTTTGTCAATTTTTCTTCCCAAGGAAGATTAACTCATCAAACTGTAGCTTAAGAAAGGTTTGAGTTGGAAGAGCATTTTTAGAGGCAGATAACGACAAATCCAATTCATGCCATAAGACGTCAAAGTTACAATTAAATAATACTGCATAAAATTGTCCCTGCCTATGTCAGTTAACATTTCCTTTCATCCAACTTCATTATTTTTTTAAAAAAAAGTCTGTGATGTTTTTATTCATAAAATAATAAATACATTTCACTTTAGAATCTTTATTGCCAGAGAGCCTTCCCTATGGCTTACTTAGCTAAACTGAAAATAGCAATACAAAGAAAGGCCTTTACTCTGGCACAATAACTTGGCCTCACCTTTGCTGCCTTTGAAGACTGATACAGAAAAATTCCCTATGCGGAGAATCTATGGCCCTATGACTCTGGACACACAGAAACAACAGAGCCTGTTCCTGTATTACAGAGACATTCATGCTAACCCCATCTCACCATTACCACCAAAATACCTAGGTCACACAGGACAATTTTACAATGTTGCCAAGTTCTATGCAGCATCAGATTCATCAGATGATGGCCTGTGCCATAAACTAGATTTAATGAGCACCTTGTTCGCCTTATTAGAGTGGCTTTTCTGCTCTCCTGTGCCATCCTCCAACTCCTTCAGAGCAGAGGTATCAAATTCACGTCGTCACGACATCGTCACGTGATGTATCGGGACTTTTTCTCCCTTCACTAAACCGGGCATGGGTGTGGCCATCGTGTGACGCATCCGGCCCGAGGGCCGGGAGTTTGACAGCCCTGTTCTAGAGGCTTGCTTTGTATATTTTTAGTTTTTAATTCATAATATTTTTATATCTTCCAGCTTTTCATAATTTTTTTTTTCATTTTAATTTTTCATCTTGATGTCCTTTATGCTTTTTTAATGACTGCACCCCTCCTTCCTAATTCTGGTATATGGCCATAAAAAAGATTTGATTTAATTACTTTATAATCAGACACACTTTTTGTTTCTTAAAGCACCAAATGAAATTCAAGCACTTTTAACTGATTTCAACAAAAGAAGTTGAAACACATAGCTAAGAGGAACTCTGCAAAGTTTTAATTTGCTGATTTGATTTAAAGAAAATTAATTCAACACACACACTCACCGCCATTGCATTGTATTTTTGACTCTAATCCCCAAATCAGTTTGATGTGCTAAATCTAATTGTTTATATTCAATCCCATTCAGCAGTTTGACAGATTACTATCCATACATACACATGAACACCCATTCTTACTCACGCACAATTTTCTCCCCATGAAATCAATGAGTTATCCTGAATTCAACTGACTCTTCAAATCTGACAAGACTTATTGAATCAATTATTCAGAACTATTGCTTTTAAACCTTTCCAAAAATGTTGGTATTTATCGGCAGTTAAACTTACCCCGATTATGAGGAATAATGCTATATATCTTGCAAGATGTTAATTGTCCTTGTTATTCTAGGTCAGAGTTTAGTCCAAACTGAACTTCATAAACATAATCAGTTCACCTCTTGTGTCATTGCCTTCTCATCAGCTCTCACTGAACAGTGTATATGTAGTAAGCTAATTCCTCATCACTGTCAACAGAAACGAAAAGAAAAGAAATTAATTTTGTCTAGACTGTGGTCCAGGTACAGAGGCAACTTGCCATTTAAAACTTCAACATCTGTTCACTAATGATGTAAATTATATATATATATATATATTTATTTATTTTATTTTATTTATTTATTTGTCAACAAGTGCAAGGAAACAGGACACATGAAAAAATGGCACAAATAAATTGATATAAAGAAGCATAACATAGCCATAAACACATAAAATGAGTACATACAAATGGGTACAGTAGGACAGGGACGGTAGGCACATTGGTGCAAGCAAGTTCCTCTTAAATTGTTTCTCACTACTGGCATCCTCATTTCTTTCATTTATGGATTTATTTAAAGTATAAACAAAAGTGATGGTAACAACTTTGGGGTACAAATACCAATCACTGTAACTGTAACAATTACTTCATATGGTACCTGTTTATAATATTATGGCAGCTGCTCTCCTTGGGTTCCATATCATCAAATATTTGCATTTTCCCCCTTAAATTAAACTTCCTTAAATAATGGAAACTTGACGGTTATTCAGCCTCCTCTGAATCTTCTCAGCAAATCATATCCCTTGTTTTTGTTCCAGTGTGGTCAACAACCTCTTTGCTATTTTAGGTATTTTCCCAAGTCAAAAATCTGGATTATTTTGTTTTCAGTCTAGCTGCCCTTACAGATTCTAGTGTTTCCAGTTTTCTGAATGTAGAGAACTTCAAGGAGAATGCAAAAAAACAACAACCCTGAAATATTAACTTTTAACTTGTAAGGAGAAGATGAGGGTTGATTTAGTTTGTTCATCTAAAGGATCATCATCCCAACATGTTATTCCTGATAACATTTCTTCCAAAGTGGCATTATTTTATGTAAGCAGTCTCAATGGACTTTGGCAGAATAAAAGGAGAAAGATTTACTTAAGCCTTTTCAAAAACACTCTGTACTATTTAATCCCTGTAGAAATTTTATGCTACGCTATAAAGCGACATGGATTATTCTGTTTTATAAACATTTCCCAATCATTCTATAATTTTTACAACATAATAATTTTATGTTAGGAAATCTTGCAGAAAGGAGATGGAGTTTTTGGGAGAAACCATAGCGGTAGAGATATTAAAGGGTGTGATCGCTAAATATTATAAATTTTATTCACATCCTTTTTGAATGTTTAAATTTTAATTTCCTCATGAGCAATAACAGCAGTAGTAGCTACATTGCAATCCTGTACGGCAATAGGTACCGTCATTCAAATTAGCTATTTGAATTTTGCTAATTTAGAACTACAGACATTAGTAAGGGATGCAAAGGAGACAATGATTAAATATATGTGACTATTTTACTATTCATACTGTGACCTAAATGTATATCTTATAAGCAACTCAAGAAAATTTGTGAAGTTGGATTTTACTATCTACCATACAGTCCAGATCCGGCACCATAAAACTTTCATCTTTTCCCAAAATTAAAGGAATACCTTTGTGGCAGGGGTGAAATGCTCCCGGTTCTGGCGTGCCTGCGGGTTGCCGGACAGCCGGTAGCGACAGAAGCGGGAGACTTTGCCCACCCGCCCGGACGCTGCCATTTGGGTTCTTTTACCCTCTGTGCATGTGCAAAGCATTCTGCGCATGCGGAGAGGGTAAAAGAACCCAAATGGCAGCATCTGGGTGGGTGGGCGAAGTCTCCCGCTTCCGTCACTACCGGCTGTCCAGTGACCCGCAGGCACGCCCAAACCGGGAGCATTTCACCCCTGCTTTGTGGGCATTTATTTGAGTTAAATAAAGAGGCAGATAATACTGTCAGGACCTGGCTAAAGAAAGAAAGTATGGAATTATTTCTGACAGTTTTAAAAAAACGTACCAATCATTGGAAGGGATATGTGAATAGTTATATATTTATTTTAAAAAATCATCTTAAGAGTTGTAATTTTAAGTGATTGACAACCATAATAAACCCTCACCCCCCCCCAAAAGCAGGCCATCTGTCTCTGATACCCCCAGCGAAACCACCCACAAACCCCAACCTCATCCTCTCAAAGCCCTTAAAGGAAAAGCCAGCTGTTTATGGCCTTCCATATAGAAAGCTAAAAGTTTAGGAGCTTGCTGGATCCCAGGATGTTGTACCAAAGGCACAATTCCTAGGTCTCACATTTAAGGAAAGGGACCTGGAATATGCCCTCTTGATCAGATCTGGTGGAATGGGCAGACAATCTCAGGGAGAGGAAATCCCACAACCTGGCCCCAAGCCATGTAGGGCTTTAAAAGTAATAACCAGCACTTTGAACTGAACCCAGAAAGTAACTGGGAGCCAATGCAGTTCACACAACAGTGGTCTAAAATGGATACACCCCAGATGTGGGTTCCTCCCGGTTCAGACCGGTTCTATAGAACCGGTAGTAACTTGGTGGCCTGGGTCGCTAGAAATGGCCACGCCCCCGAACCGGTTCTTTCGGCGGCGGCATAGGTTTTTGCTTCTGCGCATGTGCAGAAGCTTTTTTTTAAAGCACTGTGCATGCGTAAAGAGCGGGCAAAGCGCGCGCCCGCACATCGCGTCACTGAGCAAACTGGCAGTGAAGAAAAGCAGAACCCACCCCTGGTACACACACACACCCAAATGCTTAGCTGACGGGCAGAGAAATGATTTTCTAGAAAAAAATAATGGGTTGACAGCCAGAGAACCTTATTTATTTAACTGTCATAATATCCTCTGAGGATTACTCATCCTCTGAATTAATACCTTAAAAAATCATAGGATGCTCATTTCCAAATACCTGAGAAAGTTAAAACTGCTTGAGGTCATCCTGGTTTCTTGGGGCATGCTGGTTCAAAGCACTAGGTATCGGCATTCTCAAATAAATCAGTCAGGAAACGTAACCAAATGAACTAAATCTACTTTATTGTAAGGCTAGATTAACAGAATCTGGCAAATCTAAAAATCTAAAACTTCCCGCCCTCCATCTTTAACTGCATACTCCAGTAGAGCAGCTCCTTCTTCCTTAGTTTCTTTCTCTGACCATTAAGTAACTGTGGGCTCTTCTCTTTCTTGATGGATTGTTTCCTAGGTAGCATCTCTTCTACTTTTTCCTCAAAGTCACCAATACATGGGCCATGGCTGACATTGCCTTTCTTGGAGTCTGTCACTCTTACCTCAATGGAAGCTGTGGAAGGGAGAATATAGAGCATCCCCTCTTGATTTAAGTAGGCAGGATTTGACTCATTTTATTCAAAAAAGATGGTTCTCCTTTTCTTTCTGCTTCTCGCTGTTCTTTCTGTTCTTTCCATATCCACATCCCCAATTCAAATAATATCCAGCTCTGTTTTTCTCATCTTAACTTTTTTTTTCTTGTGTTACCCCTCCCCCACCTTCCCCCTCTTAGCTCTTTTACCATATTAAAATCTTCATCACCATCATCAAGCTGAGCAACAACCTGTTTTAGCTTTGCTTAGAAAAGATGGATCCATGAGCAAAATTTTAACCGAGAAGTTTATGGGGGATTTTCAAGGTGTCCTAAATATGCTTGAAGTGATCAACAGAAGATGAATTACTTTGTAATCTCCCAACTGTGCATTCCATCCGGAGCATTTAGTATTTGGATTTGAGTTAGACATGACCTAGTACAATGATTTTTGTGTTTTATCATTTGTCTTGGTCATTGTATAGCATCATTGCCAAAGTAGATACTGTAAGGCTATGAAGATGTATTCCTTGCATTCACAATGCTTTCCTGAAGTTCAAATCAATAACACAAATGATGAATTTATTTTATTTATTTATTTATTTATTTATTTATTTATTTGTCAAACATGTACAAGATAGCAGGTATAGGTATAATCATAAACATAATCAAAGTGAATACAGATAGATGAAGACAATAGGACAGTAGGACAGGGACGGTAGGCACGCTGGTGCGCTTATGCACGCCCCTTACAGACCTCTTAGGAATGGGGTGAGGTCGACAGTAGACAGTCTAAGGTTAAAGTGCTAGCAAGGCTTTGTGTGTGTGTGTGTGTGTGTGTGTGTGTGTGTGTGTGTGTGTGTGTGTGTGTGTGTGTACACACATACCGGTAACTTCCCTAGGAGTTTTCTGCCCAGAAACAAAGCATAAATATCCTCTTGTTCCACAGTCCAGTTTATCAGGATGGCAGGTTCCATCTTGCTTCTTTCCTGGCTGAAAAACATGCTGCAGAAACTCAGCAAATGGAAAGATATCAGATGACAATGAGGGTTAAGAGAAGGCTCTGCACTTCTGCTGGAAGGTTACAACTATAGAATATATTGCTTAAGAAAAAAGCATGAGATAAACAAATTAGTTATCAATAATGGCATCTTTAGCAAGCCACAACGATGCTAAAATGATATGATGTTTCATCAGCTGTCATGAAACTACGAAAAAAAAAATCCTCACCTTGATTCTCATAGCTTGACAACAATGACTGGCAAATTTCAACTTGAAATTTTCATCAGCATGCTCTTGCCCAAATCTTTCAATATTGAAGGACATCAATAATATGACCCACATGTCTGTGTTCTGTGAAATGCCAAGCTTGACAGCAATTTCTCTGTCAATTGTCCGTAACCATTTATTAGCATTTCTCAGGGGAAGCTTGTCACTTGCTGCCATGGATCATCCATTCCACCGCTGATCACAAAAGTCAGCTCTTCTTAGTTCATCATCTTTACGATTTTTGGCCCATCTTACACAATACTGACATCAACACAGTAACCATAAATAACCTGTATTTAGCACTGAATTTCAGTTAAACTCTTCAGTAGTGAAAAACTCAATCACAGCACGTTGCTTAAAGTCACTGAGATTTCCATTTCATGAATAATAGTAACACAACCTTTTCTGACAGAAACTGCCACCAATTGTAGTGAAGAAAGAAATGCTAAAGAACACATTAGAGCTTCTACCACATCAATATCGCCATCTATTGGTGATTTATAACATTGGAGCCATTGCCGTTCTTTCAGCCCTTGGAGAATGTGATTTCAGTCAGCCAAAGTATCCCATCCTCACCCTTCTAGACAGCACCTTTTAAAAATTAGGATTAAACCTTTATGAATTTCCCATTTCAATTCTTTTGAAAGACAGAAAAAAGAGAGAATCAACATTAAAGTCTAGTTTGTCAAGTACAGTTGCTGAGATTTACTCCGTTTGCAGGAGACAGAGTGTTTTAGAAAATGAATTCATTTCTCAGGCCTCATTTAATTTAATTGTAGGGGGCAAATTTAATTAGCGAGGTGAAAAAATTAAAACAGTGAGAATTAAAGGCAGATTTATTTGTTTCTTTTTATAGTTCTTTTAGATCTGGTTGTTATGGTGATAGAGAATGAGAAGAAAAATATTAAAGATGACCTTTCTCTTCAATCATCAGTGATAGATATTTTTTTTTACTAATTTTGTATTACAATCCTTTCAATGCCTCAGAATTCTTCTTGTGTTGAGAAATATACACATTTTCAAGTTAAAATTACTTTAGTATTGAATTAAGGTAAATGAATAATTATGCAGTATCAGATTATTACTTATTTTAACTGATATAATTATTGTTTGATAGGTAAGAAAAGGCATTTTTATATAAATGATAGCACTGTTATTCATGTTGCTTATGTTTTCTGAATTTGTTCTATTTGTAAAAATAGGTGATCAGCAATTTGTTATTTTGGAAGTAAAGTGGAGTCCAAAATAACACAAATGCTCACATATTTAAGTTTCCTGAAACTTTTTAGAAATGTAATGAATAACATTTAAGCTTCCAGGATCTTTTTTTTTTTTTAAGTGTAGAACTACAGAGAATTCCAGTTGGAAAGATCCAAAAATTGAACAGCGTGTGGGCATACTGTGTGTGTACATATACCCACGGACATGATTAATAGAGGGATACAATCTATGTCTAGTGAAGTACTAATACCAATCTATAAAGCCTTAGTTAGTCCACACCTAGAGTACTGCATCCAATTTTGGTCACCACACTATAAAAAAGACGTTGAGACTCTAGAAAGAGTGCAGAGGAGAGCAGCCAAGATGATTAGGAGACTGGAGGCTAAAACATATGAAGAACGGTTACAGGAACTGGGTATGTCTAGTCCAGGAGTGTCAAACACAAGGCCCGGGGGCCGGGTCCGGCCTGCGGGATGCTTAGATCTGGCCCGTGTGGTCGCCCTGGAAACAATGATTTACATGCATTCTACTCTTTGAAAGCATGTCATATTTAAAATAAGAAAGTAAATCATTTAAATCATAGTATAAATATGTATACTATGTATACATAAATAGCATAATGGTATAAATAATTAAAGCGTATGAATAGTATAAATAATTAAATCATTTATCCTGCAAATAGCCCCAAGGTTTTGGACACCTAAATAATGTGCTGTTGGCTGCCTTGAGTGGCATTTGTGAGAAGGGCAGCCATGCAAATTGATTTAATAAACTAAAAAGAAAAAAAAAAGAAAAGGGACCTTGAAGTTACTGTACCTAAATACAGTAAATACTAAAGGGAAATATTCATGTGTATCTCAGTGGTGACCAGGATTTATACTCAAGTCTAGCCACTATAAATCCTGGATTTACAGCCAGCAGCTCTGATCCATGCCTATTTAGACACCTCAATCGAACTTCTGAAGGCAGGCTGGCTTACGGAAGAGGCTGGATATGCCCTGTATCTTAAATGCCTGACTTTTTGTTGTCTTTAAGCTAGCGATAGCATAACAGAGCCATTTGGCATTACTTGAGAAAACCAATAGGGCTCTCAAAGGCAGAGCTGGTTACACAGGTAAGATAAATAAAGGGGGAAATGCTACCTATTGCAAAAAAGAAAGAAGAACGGGAGAAAACAAATCTAATCCCAGTAGAGGCATCGTAAAATTGGGAATGTTCATCCTGTGATAAGCCTCCTTGCTACTTCTTGTCTTGTTCAAATGAGAGGGGCTTCCTTCAGACATCCAGATGTTCAGTGCAGAGGTTTGGTTCTGGAAAGCTTTCACAGGAATATGTTAGAGAGGCGCGGGAAAGAATAGCCGAGACGTAGGACAGTTCAGCACCTTTATTGCGGTCAGCTACAGCTAGGAACAGACTCGGCGGCTGGCGGCAGGGAAGCCGCTTTTAAAGGCTTCCCTGCAGCCTGCTAGCCAGTGAGATTTGTTCAATTCTCCCGCCGCTGACTAAGCCAATCAGTGGCGGGTATGCAAATACGTACTCGGTGCGTCAGTACGTAACAGAATAGCTATATATAAGGGGTCCTTGGTGCTCTCTGAGCTTGCTTGTTTTCTTGCAGACATTTCATTACCCAAACTAGATAACATCATCAGTGCTACTCTAGTACTGATGATGTTACCTAGTTTGGGTAGTGACTAGGTATGCAAGAAAACAAGCAAGCTCAGAGAGCACCAAGGACCCCTCACTTCAGCCCTGAGCTATAAATATTCCCCTTTAATAGCTATATATATGGTGGTCTCTGTACACAGCAAGACCACAATACAACATACTGGTATGGAGAAAGGCCTGCTTTGATTAGATGTCACTGATATCATTTTATGGGAACATCCCATCACTCACAAGGTTGCCAGTGTTGCGGGGGGAAATAATTAGAGGTGAAATGAATCTTGTGTCCATGCTCTCAATTCTCAAGGATAAGACCAGAGACCAGGAAAGAATAAAAGTAATATATTTGCATAACAAAAATAAAAACATCTACGTCTGTGTCTACATGGTGCAGAACAAAGAGAACAAAAAAAAGATTAACACATGTGCAGTACAGGTATCACATGACTGCATATCAGTGTACATTGTTGTTTCAGAATAAGAGTCCAGCTGACAAATAAACATGAATGTAGTGACAGCCAGTGCCAACTCAGCTATAGCAAACATGAATATAGCAAAATCTGCCAGCAAATAAATAAATAATAAATACACTATAAAGAAGTTGGCATAAAATGAACCGAGAGAAATTCATAGGTATGTGGATTGGAAATATTTCTATTCAGTGCAGGGCTACATTTTTATTTCATAAATTCCTGATTATTCAGTCATTATTTGCAATGATGATTAAGGTTAGTGACCCTTCTTTTTTTCCTGTGGCAGATATAACTCTGTCTTTTCTGAGGTAGAAAAGGCTCTGCCTATTGTGTTTGGCTGGCGTGATTGAAGTAGTAATTGTGTTTTGATTTATTTTCAGTAAGCATTTGCTAAGTAAAATTGCATATTTTCATGAGCAAGAGAACGTGGGCACATTGGTGCCAAACCATGACTTTAATCACTATTCTACAAAGGGATCTTCAGCTGTTGATGAAGCTCATGGGTGTTGGAGTTGACAGATCAGGAAGGTGCCTAAGGAGTATGGCTGCACTTAATTATAATGAAATTGGGGGGGGGGTAGTCAGGGGTAAAATCCAGCAGGTTCTGGTAGTGGAAATTTTGAGTAGTTCGGAGAACCGGCAAATACCACCTCTGGCTGGCCCCAGAGTGTGGTGGGAATGGAGATTTTGCAATATCCTTCCCCTGGAGTGGGGTGGAAATGGAGATTTTGCAGTATTCTTCCCCTGCCACACCCACCAAGCCACGCCCACAGAACCGGTAGTAAAAGAATTTGGATTTCACCACTGGGGGTAGTATCTTAGTTTATGTGAACTCAGCCACTATGATTTGTAAAATATGGTGTATGGAATTTGGAGGAGTAGGAACACTAAGGGACATTAAACCCTCAAGTGGCACATCTGAAATCATATAATAAAAAGATCTAAAGTGATGTAAAATCATCTGGAAGTAGAAGTAGATGCAAAGAGAGCAAAAACTATAACTAATCTAAGCTAAACATAATTATAATTAAATTAAATACAGTTAATTTGATTACTTTGGATATATTTCACTATTTCCTGCTTATGTCACATTACAATTTGCAATTTGCCAGTAATGTCTGGGAGATTATAGATAAAGTTTCAAGAGACTACATATGGCCCTTAGGCTGTGTACTCAGATTTATTTTGGTGTTAAGTAGGAACATCTTAAACAAACATGTTTGAACAAGCTATAGAACCTAACCTTTGTGTTATTGTTGGCGTGTTGTTTTCTGATTGCCTGATTTTGCTATTGGGATTTTAAGTACTGCAAGCCAACTTGAATAATTTTGTGAATGCCAGTTGATATGATTTTATGATGCTTTGAAAGTAGGAAATTATTGGACTACAAACTGGGCAAAACCGTAGTCTGCCAAGTGTCTCATTTTGTCAATCAACAGAATGCTGCTTATATTAATCCTGCATTCCAAGAAGTCTGCAGATTTGTAATTTGAAAATCGATATGACAAATTGCAATTGCATTTAAATCCAATTCAAGCAATTTGGAAAGACCTGGAAGAAGAAAGAAATATAATCATTAAAGAAAAAAGACATTAAAGAAAAAAGAGTCTTTTTTTTCTTTACTGAATCTAAATATTTTAAAAGATAGAATGTGTGTGTGTGTGTGTGTGTGTGTGTGTGTGTGTATGTGTGTGTGTGTGTGTGTCTCTGTGTGTCTGTGTCTGTGTTTGTGTCTATTCTAAATAGCCAAAATGATTTTTTTTAAATTTCTGGAAAAGAAATAATATGTGATCATATAAGGATCTAAAATTATGTGTTTTATTCAAAAATGCAAGTTATTTATTAAAAATTATTAAATCCTTATATTTTATTATTGCAACTTATTGAAATGTATTTCCATTTTTTATAGGGTTTGGGGTTTTTTTTGCCTCATTCATGTCCAATTCTTAGAGATTGTCTGGACAAGTTCCTGCAATTTTCTTGGCAAGGATTTTCAGAAGTGGTTTGCCATTGCCTCCTTCCTAGGGCTGAGACAGTGACTGGGCCAAGGCCACCCAGCTAAGTTCTTGCCTAAGACAGAACTAGAACTCATGGTCTTAAGGTTTCTATATTGATGCCTTAACCACTACACTAAACTGGCTGACATTAGATTATTACTGATTTATAATTGTTGTTAATAGTATTATTGTTATTAACAACTGCAACAGTACCAGGGGTGGGTTCCTCCCGGTTCAGACTGGTTCTCCCAAACCGGTAGCAGCCCGCTGGTGATGTCACGATGATGTCACCGAACCGGATCGGTCGGTGCCGTTCCATGGGGGCCACCATCTTTTTTTTAAAAAAAAAATTGAATTTCTTTTTGAATTTTTTTTGAATTTTTTTTATTTTATTTTTTCCTTCTGAGCATGCGCAGAAGCCGACTTCTGGCACTGTGCATGCGGTCACCATCTTTTTTTTCGGCTTTGTTTTTTTATTATTATTATTATTATTTGGATTTTTTGTTACTGCGCATGCACGAAGCGCGCACACGCCCACGAGGCACGCCCGCGCAGCGCGGGAGGGAGTGAACCGGCAGTGAGGTAAGTTGAAACCCACCCCTGAACAGTATGTAATATGTCTGTGCTTTAGTTGCCTTTGAATCATTGTATATATTTAGCCCTGGTAACTTTAAGGCACATTTTCCCTAAAAGCTATGTGCTTCATGTTTCATTACAGACAAATGCTTAAGCGTGTTCTAAGCCAGTATTTCAACCACAATAGGTGGAGGTGTGTTTGTGTGGTGATAATAATGAATCAAAGAACATTCATTATGCAGAGCTTTTTGAAAGAAACAGGAGCATCAGTAGTAAAATCAGTCCAAAGCACTTTTTTCCCCCTCTAGGTGTTAAATAATGGCATATTAAGCTTTGCAAGGAGAGTGAGAGAGAGAGAGAGAAGGAACATTAAATGGGCTGCCATTTCCATACCCTTCTTTAATGTAGAAGCATAAACTAACTGAAATTAATGCTGAAATAAAGGTTACAATAAAGGCAGCACTTTGCAGATTCTTTTAGGCAACAGTATCACGAAAGACAAAAACTATAAACATCAGCTTATATCCACAACAACGGCCATACGTAGGCCAGGCTTAACTATTCACTGTTCCAGACTGTAAATCTTTCCAATATGATGCTCCCACCTGCATAAGTGAAGGGAAGAGAAAGAAAGCTGTCCGGGATGAATTCTCTTAATCACCACTTCAGATGGCATTCATAAGCCGTGCAAGATGCCTTAATGTGATTGCCAAAGTTGAAGGCCTTCCCTAGTCTCCTTTTTTTTTACAAGTAGAAAAAGAGAGAAAATAATAAGTAATAGCACTTATATACCACTTTATAGTAATTTACAGCCCTCTCTAAGCGGTTTACAGAGTCAGCGTATTGCCTCCAATCTGGGTCCTCATTTTATCGACCTCGGAAGGATGGAAGGCTGAGTCAACCTTGAGCCGGTCAGGATCGAACTGCTGGCAGTCGGCAGAATTAGCCTGCAGTACTGCATTCTAACCACTGCCCCACCACGGCTCTTAACTCCATCTCTATACAGAACTTTGCATTATGGATTACTAAAGGATTGTTTGCTCTTGCATTAGTGTTATGTAAAGAAGCTGTGTGGCATATTGGTTAAGACATTGGATTAATAACAGGTAGTCCCAAGTTCAGGTCCAACTTGGGCCATGGAATCTTTCTGTATGACTTTGGGCCAGTTGTGCTCTGTCAATCTAACTTATCTCACAGGGTGGTTGCTATAGAGAAAACAGGAGGTAATGGCCCCTTTGTAAAGGCTCCTGAATGAAAGCTGGGATAGAAATGTAACAAATAAAGAAACTATCTCATACAACAAGGTTCATGCCTGCATTTTCATCATCAAGGCAATCATGTGATTCTTTTGAGTGGAATCAGCAATCATCTAATGATCATTTCCAAGAAAGACTCATCTGTATCTTGATGCAATCAACATGGGATTCTACTGCACTGAACTGTAGTAGTTCTCACAAATGCAGACAAGAATAAAAAACACTATCCTTGCATGTTTATGTTAATCTCCATCAACATAATTAATATCAAGAAAAAGATAGCAACTGCTCAAGTGAGTGGCATGAAATTAAAAAAAATATCTTCTTTTTTTGACCAAAAATTGCTAAATGCTCTTCATGGATGGGTGGATGGGTGAGTGGGTGGGTGGTGGTGGGTAGGTGGGTGGGTGGGTGGATGGATGGGTGGATGGATGGGTGGATGGATGGATGGGTGGATGGATGGATTGCACACTTGTATTGTGGTTGTGCTTTCAGTCTGGTGCTCTCTAGATGTTTTGGACTTCATCTCTCACCTTATTATGCAGGAAAGTTCATAATACCCAGTATACTACAAACAGAATTGGAAAAGCTACAGTCCAGGAACCTGGACTGGTTCCTTATGAAATCAGAAAAGTGGAGAGGACCATAAGATCCTTAAAAAGACTTCATTGGTCAATTAATCAAACTGAGCCTTAAAGAAGTATCTTCATTTGCCTAAGGAAACAGAACAACCAGTGTAGTGCAATGGTTACAGATGGAGGTGGCGCTGTATTTATTCCCTGCCTTCCTCTAGAGGAAGTGAAATAGTTGGATGTGATGGTAGCTCAGAAAGTGCATCACCCAGATATTTTCTCATATATTCAGTCAAACAGTTTGCTCCAAACCCCTGTACGGAGGTTGCTAGGTAGTGGTGGCATGCTTGAATTCTCTCCTTTCTTAGTTATTCTGATCGGATTTCTTTGCCAGAGGTGGGGAGATTTTAACTTCACGCACTCGCTTTTTTTGCACCACTCAGCTGAAGAGGAACAAATTGCTCTTTCTTTGTTGCTAACAGAAGCAGGGAAATGGCAAGGTTGTTCACAATTATGGGAGGGACGGTAAGATTAAACTTTCTTTCCCTCCCCCCCACAAACCTCATGAACATTGCTATTCTCTACCTGCTATATCAACCAACCTTTCTACTGGGGAAAAATAGTTAAAACAAAAAGCTGCATACCCTAGGCAAACCTCCAGAGGTCTAATATTTGTATAAGTCTGATGCCATTTTAAATGCATGTTATAAGACAGATAAGTGGAAGGTTCCCTGTTTACATTGGCTTTCCAAAATTCCATTGTGTTCACATGCTGTATAAACACAGAGGAGTAGGGCTTGCCGTAATAAAAGTCAAAAACCTGGCAGTCTCTTGTCTCTTATCCTTCTGTTAGAGAAAAGATCAGAGCTATAAGCGCCAGGTTGAATTCATCCAGTGAATTATTTACTCATCTATATATTTTTGTTGACACCGTTTTAGATTTATAAGCTGTTTCTCATCCAACCAGCGGTTCTAGTTCTTGTATCCAATATGGTAAAACTGGGAAGTGAAAAACGAACAAATTGGTATTTGTACCCAAATCAATCTGGAAGCTGCTCTTCCAAGTAATTCCAGTAGTTATTGCCCCCAAATTATCGTGCCTGTTAAACACATTAGTGGGATGAGCATCACTTGGAAATGAGAATTAGCTTCGAAAGTGCTCCTAGGTGAGAACTGTTTTGCAATTTCTCAGAAGTTTTCTTCTTCCGTGAAAGAGGTGTTTGATTTTTTTTTTCATCGCTACTTCATTCTTATAGTCTTTGAAAATATCTTCCAGGCTTCTAGAGCTTACTTGCTTTCTGTTACACATCCTTCCATCAACTTTCCTGGCTTCCATGTACAAACCCAGAGATCAAGAGCAGAAATCCACCAATAAAAACTATGATAGATATAAGCCACGGTGGTGCAGTGGTTAGAGTGCAGTACTGCAGGCTACTTCTGCTGACTGCCGGCTGACTGCAATTTGGCAGTTTATTTTATTTATTTATTTATTTTATAAAATTTATATGCCGCCCAACTCCCGAAGGACTCTGGGGTTCAAATCTCACCAGGCTCAGTGAGGACCCAAATTGTTGGGGGCAATATGCTGACTCTGTAAACTGCTTAGAGAGGGCTGTAAAAGCACTGTGAAGCAGTATAGAAGACTAAGCGCTATTGCTATGATAGAACGTGGAACATGAGTTATTGGTGAATTTCACAGACTGATTCTGCATTTTATGTACGCTTATTTACTTATTCAATCTCATGTACAGAGCAGTCTGCAGAGTTTTCCCTGGTCCATTTGACGTCTTCCCTACAGTGATACTGTATTAGACAATTTCTCTTGTACGAAGAATTTGAGTCAGCCTGAAAATCTTACCTACATTTTTTTTAGTATCTCTTCTATGACAGTTTCTCTTCCACCTTCATTCATAAAACTGAATGCCATTCTAAGGTAGAGGCTGTGTATCTCCTCTGGTAGGACCTGAATTTGTCACAAATAGAGTGGCTAAGTTCTTATGGACTGTTCTCTTAGAAGGAAAATACTGAGTTTGTCCTGATGTTTCTGGCTAATGATTCCTTCTCCTCTTCCTCCTCATTCTCTTTTATTGTTTACTTGTATTACACTTACATTTTCAGTATATTTTATTCCATTTTAATTGCCCTGGCCATTGACTGTATTGCATCAATAAAGGTAACAGTGAGATCTCACTCCTTAAGTTTCTATAAGTGCGGGTGTATATGAAACAAACAAGAAAGTTAGAAAAGAAAAAATAAATTTGGGTCTATATCAATTCATCAAAAAATCCAAGTTTCTTTTCTTTTTAAAGTTTGCTTTTTGTCTTAGTTCTGTAGGACAAGGAGCAGTACAGCCTGGAGGCAGAATCAAAAGAGGGATCAGTCTAGAGTTGTTATGTTGCCAAAAGCAATTTACATATACAGATACAGATACAGATTGATAGAGTTTGAAGGGACCTTGTAGGTCATCTAGTCCAACCTCCCACTCAAGCAGGAGTCCC
>QLTV01004392.1:900513-946349 GCA_003457575.1 Thermophis baileyi
AGAAGAAGGGAGAGGGGCGTAAGGGAAAGAAGGAGGGGTTATAAAAAGAAGAGGGGATGGGAAAAAAGCAACCCTGAATTTAATAATGTTATAAGATAACTATAAGAAATGTATACAAAATAGTTAATGCATGTATAAAAATTGTAAAAGAGAAATGAACTGATAAAAGTGTGAATGTCTATANAGAAGAAGGGAGAGGGGCGTAAGGGAAAGAAGGAGGGGTTATAAAAAGAAGAGGGGATGGGAAAAAAGCAACCCTGAATTTAATAATGTTATAAGATAACTATAAGAAATGTATACAAAATAGTTAATGCATGTATAAAAATTGTAAAAGAGAAATGAACTGATAAAAGTGTGAATGTCTATATGGAAATAAAAATAAAAACTTTAAAAAAAAACAAACCACTTCTGAAATCTTGCCAATGAAAATCTATGGACTTGTCCAGGTGGTAGGCAGAAATTAAGACTGACCTATGGGCATCCTCCCATTCATATCAAAATGTACAGTTATTCACATCTGGATGTGGCTGCTGGCTATAAAAATAAGTGGCTCTTAACTGCATGAATAACATTGCCATTGCAGCAAACCTGGTGAACAAACTATTCACAGTTACGACCACGGCAGCATCCCCACGATCATGTGATCAAAATTCAGATGCTTGGCAACTGGTTCATATTTATGACCAATGCTGTGCCCCATGTGATCACCTTTTGTGACCTTCTGACAAGCAAAGTCAATGGGGAAGCCAGGTTCACTTAACAACCAGGTTACTAGCTTATGAACTGCAGTGATTCACAACAACTGGAGCAAGAAAGGTCATAAACCAGGGCAAAACTCAACAAATGTCTCACTTAAGAACAGAAATCTTGGGGTCAATTGTGGTCGTAAGTCGAGGACTATCTGTATGTAGTTTGAACAAGCATCTTCTGTCTGGTCACGTGCTAATTGCTTCTTTTCTTTCTCACAAATCCACTCCCAACTTATTCCAGTAATGTAATCTAAACCAATGCCAGTGGAAATATAACTGGTCCTTGCTGCTGTATTAGCCGGGCTGAAAAAAAAGTTTGCAACCAGAAAAAAAAAATTGCAAGCCACAAAATAGCAGCCCAAATGCAGCATGCGGAACATTCAAAATCTCTGTAAAAAGCCAAGTTTTGTTCAGAGGATGGAATGAGATGGAATGAAGTGTTTTGCATGCCCCTATTTTGCAGCATCTGGCAATTTCAAGGGTTCTGGGTAGAAATATTTATTTAGGAGCCAATAAAGCAACATCAACAAGACAACAACAATTCTGTTCGACCATTAGTTTTCAGTTATTGAATTAGTTCTTTGCCTTTTAACTGATTCAAAATTTTCCCCCTTGGATATTTTATAGGGAGGAAGCATGTCAAAAACAAAAGTAGAAAGAAGAAACATCCAAACTGATTAAAATACATCTAAAAGCCTTTCTTTGCTCTTAGTTTTTCTGCAAATTATTAGGAGTTGTTTTATGCACAGGTTTTTTTTTTAAAAGAGAATCTGAATCTGAAACAGAAATACATAAACACGCATTCAGGAAGAACTCACCATCATTAAATTATCCTTATCATAATTACAATCTCTGCATCTGTTTGTGAATACTACAATTTTTGGAGTCCAGTCACTTTAAAAACACTAATTTTTTAATGTGCTAATTATAGCATAAGCTAACGTGCTTTTTTTATATCAGTTGATATTGTTCGCTTGTTCGCTGTCAATTCCCTGATTACTTATATAATTCAAAAATATGCCAGTCATTTAACTTCTGTTGTTCATAACGAATCCTCGTATTCAGCTGCCTTTGACATAATCAGTTTTGTAAATTAATGCTCTCTCTGCATGAAGAAGAGTGTGGAGATGGATGAAAAAGAAATTGGGCAACTCTATGTCCTATATAACAAAGAAGACTCAATGAATTATAAATATAATACAAATAAATAATAATTTTACCTTGACGTGGTTGTGGGATTTGTGTGCTCTGAGGAAGATGAGAGTTATGCCAGGGGTTCAACTGGACAGGTCTCATCAGAGAAGTAGGACAAAGAGTGTCTCTCCCATAAAAAATATGCAAAACCTAAATTACAGAAACCCATAATGACTTAGTCATTGCCCAGGTCTACAAGGACCCCATTAGGTGTTTGAGTTCCTGGACATCTGGTGAAAAATGGGCTACAGGTCTCAGGATTTTTCGCTGAGCAACCAGGCCAGCAGAACTACTGAAAGAAAAGGTGCTTACCCATTACAAATATACAGAGATAGAAATCCTGTAACAATACCTTTAACATCATCAAACATGCACATCTGCCTATCCCAGGTCCTTGGAAAGGACTCAGTAGGTGGACAAAAATGCCAAATCCAGTTTAAACATCTGGCTGACTGTGCAGTGAACCAAAATAAATAATAATTCATACATAACTAAATACTCAAAGACTAAAACCAGCCCCTGAAAGTTCCATTATCATCTTATTTTTGAACCTACAATATTAGCTGTTGTACATATATATATTCACATTGCTTCCTTTCAAGGTAAGCAACATGATGCCAAGTGCAGATATAGATAAGAAGAAGTAAACAAAAGAAATTGGAGGCAGGAGATAAGAGAAAAGAAAAGGAAATTTTATTACATTTAGTTTACCCCAGCATCAATCACTATACTTCTCTGTATTTTTCTGCCATTTTAACCATGCACACTTCCACCACATCCCTGCAGCATTTCACACTTTATCTTTTGTTCTTTAAATTTCTTACCTCTCTCTTTGAAATGGTTCATCAGTTCTATCTAACCGTGACTTTCATGGTGCCCTTTCATCTCAACCCATCAAGTCTTCTTCCATATATTTCTCCTGCAATCTGATCCTCACGCAGTCTCTATATGACCAAGCTGCCTGACTGTATATGTCTTTCATACATGTCGCTCACTGACAGGACTTTCCCTGAGAAATATTGAATCTAGAAGCCTTGAAGGACAGAGATTTGAAGACACAGCTTTTGATGAGCCAGTTTTATTACAATAATTGGAAAAGTTGTTAATGAAGAAATCCTGCAAGTGCAGCATGTAAGATGCAAGCCATGTATTTAGCAAAGCTCAGAATGTAAATCCCTTTATCCTGCCTTTATGGCTTGACTAACCTCTGAGGGAAAGAAGAAGTTGACATCTTAATTTTGTTATGGTAATGGGCCACACTGGTCTTGGGGCTTCCCTTCTAGCCTTGTTGGATTTAGCCTTCATACCTTTCTATTTTTTCCCTTCCTCCCCATCTTGGTTATGAAGTTAGATGCATCCTCCCTGCTCCTGGGCAGGTGAACCTAGCAGGTTCTGTAAGCCTTTTTCCACTCCATCGCTGTATTTATAGGAGCTGAAAAAAACCTTCTTCTCCCTCCTTTCATGCCAGGGAGCAGATAGAAGACAAAGAGGTCCAACACAGAGATCTCCTGTTTGGCAACTCAGTTCAATCCAGAACTCTCCCTCACACAGAGTTCAGAAGCAAGGAAACTTGAATAGACCCAATAAAAGTAATCTTCTGGGAGGACACACTGACCAAAGGGTCCCACAATGTCCATGGCTCTTTCCAGTCTTTAACCCATCTCCTCAACTTTAGGTGGGAGGAGAAGGAATCCATCTCAATTCCATCCCCAAATCTCCCTTCTGTTCCTCTCTTGAGATTGACCCAACCACTACCACGCTAGATTGAAAACCTAACACTTCTATCCCTGGTAAATGCCAGTCCTAGAGACTTAGTCTTGTCTAATTACTAATAATAGAGCTACCATAAAAGATGGGGAGTTGGGGACATAGATATCCTTTGCTGCCTTCCAGAATCTCTTTATTTGGAAGGAATCCTATATATTCTATAATTCAAAAGGCAATCCATTGGAGTATTCTCCAACATCAGGATTCAAAAGCATCCATACTCTTTCTATCCAGGTTCTTCAAAATCCAACTTTCACTTTCATAGAATGGCACATGGAAAATCACTGCTTGGATGATTCTGCTCTTTGCATTATATCTTTGTGGGGAATAATAGAGAAGATCAAATGTCAGAACTTATTATTGCAAATCTGAGTCCTCCTGATTAAGCTTCTTGAAAGGGAACTGACTCATTTCCCAGCGAGTCAGCTCTGGGTGTTTAGGACATCTACTGGAAAAATGACCCTTTTCCCCACAAATTCAGCATTTAATCACATCTCAGACAGGTGGTATTTATAAGAAAATCCTGGGCAAAATGACCTGAACCTCTGCAGATAAATTTAGAGTTGTGTATGTTTGATGATGCTTCTCTGTAGCTGACAGTGAATTCCTAATGACTCCCAAATGCATGGATTCAACATCTGAAGACTCTTGATGAGCAGATGGAAGTGGGGAAGGAGGAAATGATAAAGTAATAGCATCTTTCTTTTCCCCTGCACTTCTGCCATAGTTCCTTGAGAATTATGTAGCAATATAGACTTGGATTAATTATTCTATTATTCTCCAGGTGCCATTCTATTGGAATGGCACCTGGAGGCAAAATATGGAAGAACATCTAAAGTTTGATCAAATCCAAAAGCATCCATGTTTCAGCACAAAATAACCCACATGAATAGACTCTGCATGCCAAGTGGTCATTTTAATGAAAAGGTCCTGCTAGAAAGATTTGTTAATTTGCAAATATGACTGTTCTGTCCTCACTACATGTTAGTTTGTGTGCAGCTTGACATGCAGCTAAACCCACCTATCCTCCAATAAAACAGACCATGTGTGTAGATCTGGATGCTTTATTGAAGAACAAGATATGGTGAAACTGGGGAAAATAGGAATACATAAAATGAGAACCAATACAAGATAGGCAGTATTGAGTTGCTGCTGAACATAACAATTAACAAATACAAGTAATCTAAATCTCACCAGTGATGCTGTGTGTGTATGTGTGGGATGTGGCTTTGTCCGTGGATGAACATGTGCCACAGATTAGGCTGGATTCTTCCTTGTGCTTCTGCCTCCTCTAAATGCTAAAGGAAAATGAAGTCTGGCTTCCCAGCATGCACTTGTTTTGAGAGTACGGGCTGATGGGTAAAGGGATTGGATCAGCTTCAAAACAATATAGATTGGTATTTGTCCCTCAGGCCACTAGATGGGGGTTGAGAGCAACAACAGTATATATAAAATTATATGCTGAGGCATGACAATGACTAATATAAGAAATCATATCAAAATGTGTGATGTTTTATTTCGGATCTGCACTATTGTATCAAACATGGGCAAAGAAATGGCTTGGAGGGCAGAAAAAATGAGATCAATCAATTAATAACAAAACTGCTCATTCTAATGGATCAAAGTATTGTGGAAAATCCATATTGAAAAATAACATTCACAAACCCGAAAGGCAACAATTTATCTCAACATCTCCCTTTTAATTAGGAAGTACATTTATAATAGTACCCTGATTTGGATTAATTTGATGTTGAGTATCAGAGACCAGCATATTTTTCTGCAGAATAACGTATGAGGAAAAAAGCCTAGTTAATTTAGTTATTCTTTCAGTTCTTCATTCAACTTTCTCTTAATTAACATACCCAAGCTTTTAACTTCTTCCCATTGGTTTTTATTCAGACAGGGGAGTAGTTCTTCTTACACTTGCCTGTATAAGAGTAAATTATTTTACAGATTTTGATATTTTTGTCATGCTTAAGTAGGATTAATTAGGTAGAAAATTCTGCATTATAAATGTTATTTCCTTGTAACTGAACAATCACTAATTACATTAAAAATAACTATTAGAACTTATGTTTTGCTGGTGGAACTGGGGCATGTGATGCCAGACTGACAGGTAAGGAGGGGAGAAAGAACTACTCCCACATAAAAATGGTTAGAAAGGTACATAGGCTTTGGATGTTAAGCCCTCCATTTATTCTCACACTTGTTTTACAGGTACTTCTCACTTAATGTCCACTCATTCGGTTACCATTTGAATTTACAATGGCACTGAATGAAAAGGACTTATGATGGATCCTTGTAGCTGCAGCACAACAATCCTGCAGTCACAATTTGGGGGGTTGGCACTCAGCTCACAATTATGACATTTTGACATCCTGTGGTTGCATGTTCACTATTTGTGACCGTCACTGCTGGCTTCTGACAAGCAAAGACAATGAGGAAGCCAGCAGGTGGTCACAAATGGTGATGCTGCAATCATGCAGGATTACAACTGTCATCGTAAGTCAGAAGGGTCATGTGATATTGCATCTATGTTGCTTAACTACGGTGTTCCCAATCCCAATTACCATCATTCTCTTGGTTTGTTATTTGTATATTTAAGACATCAGCCAGTTTCTTTTGCATGTCCTATGTCATTCTTGTAGCCTATCATTTTTCAATCGACTTTCAAATCAGTATCAACTTTATCAGGCAAAATGTGTTCCTTTTCCATAGCATCTTTTGAACACAGTCTATCTTTTATTTATTTATTTTATTTTGTCAAGCATGTATAAGATAACAGATATAAGTATAAACATGATTATGAATACAGGAAATGGATATGAATAAATGGGGACAGTAGGACAGGGACGGTAGGCATGTTGGTGCGCTTATGCACGCCCCTTACAGACCTCTTAGGAATGGGGTGAGGTCAACAGTAGACAGTCTAAGGTTAAAGTTATGGGGGTTTGGGGTTGAAACCACAGAGTCAGGTAGTGCATTCCAAGTATTGACCACTCTGTTGCTGAAGCCGTATTTTCTGCAATCAAGTTTGGAGCGGTTTACTTTAAGTTTGTATCTATTGTGTGCTCGTGTATTATTGCGGTTGAAGCTGAAGTAATTATTGACAGGTAGGACATTGTAGCAGATAATTTTGTGTACTACACTTAGGTCAGACTACACTTAGGTCAGACTGAAGGCGTCATAGTTCTAAATTATCTAAGCCCAAAATTTCAAGTCTGGTGGTATAAGGTATTCTGTTGTGAGCAGAGGAGTGGAGGACTCTTCTCGTGAAATATTTTTGGACTCTCTCAATTGTATTAATATCCGATATGCAGTGCGGGTTCCAGACAGGTGAGCTGTATTCGAGAATTGGTCTAGCAAACGTTTTGTATGCTCTAGTTATCAGTGTAATGTTGCCAGAGAAGAAGCTACGCAGGATTAAGTTGACTACTCTTAGTGCCTTTTTGGCAATGTTGTTACAGTGGGCTTTGGCACTTAGATCATTAGATATGAGTACTCCAAGATCCTTGACAGAATGAGGGTCGTCTACAAGGTCGTGTCCTCCAAGCTTGTATTTTGTGTTCTGATTCTTTTTGCCAATGTGTAAGACAGAGCATTTGTTGATTGAGATTTGAAGTTGCCACTTGTTTGACCATTCTGATACATAGTCAAGGTCTTTCTGAAGGGTAGTAGCATTGTCTGTGGTGTTAAATAGTTTGACATCATCGGCGAAGAGAACGCAGTTGCTTATAATGTGATCACAAAGGTCATTTATGTAAAGTATGAAGAGTGTTGGTCCTAGAACGCTGCCTTGAGGGACACCACTATTGACAGGTGCAGGATTTGATAGAGAACTCTCTATTTTAACCACTTGTTGTCTGTTTGACAGGAACGCAGTTATCCAATCATGTAGGGGTCCAGAGATGCCATAAGATTTTAGTTTCAGAAGTAGTTTGTTGTGTACTCTGTTGCTGAAGCCGTATTTTCTGGAATCAAGTTTGGAGCGGTTTACTTTAAGTTTGTATCTATTGTTTGCTCGTGTATTATTGCGGTTGAAGCTGAAGTAGTTATTGACAGGTAGGACATTGTAGCAGATAATTTTGTGTACTACACTTAGGTCAGACTGAAGGCATCATAGTTCTAAATTGTCTAAGCCCAAAATTTCAAGTCTGGTGGTATAAGGTATTCTGTTGTGAGCAGAGGAGTGGAGGACTCTTCTTGTGAAATATCTCTGGACTCGCTCAATTGTATTAATGTCTGATATGCAGTACGGGTTCCAGACAGATGAGCTGTATTTGAGAATTGGTCTAGCAAAGGTTTTATATGCCCTAGTTTGCAATACAATATTACCGGAGAAGAAGCTTCTATCTATAGAAGCAGAGAATCTTAAAATTAATCTCCAGGTCCATTGTTCAAAAATATCCTTTAATATGTCCAATGTTAAAATATTTGCTCAATTCTGTATTAGTAAGTCAAATTTAATTGTTTTTTTTCTTTCCTCTTTAATTGTAATCTTTAGTTCCTTCTAGTTCTCTCTAGCATCCAATTTTTAAAATTTTATCATACTATTTTTAAAAAATATTCAAAACAAAAGCATTTTCCCATGGGAAGTATTTTTATAATTCCAAAATTCCAAAATCTTATTTCAAATTTATTTGGACCCTTAGTTCATTTGTAACTTTCTAAAATCAAAAATTAAATCATTCTTCTGCTGCTTATCCAAGAAAAACAATTAAGTTCTTAAACTTGTATTTAAAACTTTTTTCACTAAGCATTGAAGGTAACTCACCCAGAGCTGTAAAGCTTGTTATTCTAAAGCTTGGTTGGTTGGTTGCTTTTTTACTTTCCCAGAAGTAAAGTCTAGTTCCTGTGACATTCAGTGACATATAAGAAAGGTCAATTTGATTGTCTGTTGTTGGTTTATTATTAATCATCATTTTCCAAGTAAAATCTCTCTTCAACAGATTTCATGCATGATTGATGAGAACAAAAATGGAGCTTGGGTTTTACATTTTAGCCATTGATTTATCTCAAAAGATTTACTCAGCACATTTAGCTCTTTGTTAAATGTCCTTGTAATTTTTTTTCTATTTAAGTGAATGAGACATATATGTCATTATAATATCATCAATGACAGTTTTCTGCTGTCTAATCAAAATTGCTTCACAAGTCACAGTGTGGTGTCTTTTGAAATAATAAGATTTCTGACAATGGAAATATTTTGTGATTTCCATAAATTGCAAGTTGAACCCACTGCATTGTCTTTCTTTGCAAACTGGGTAAAAATCCCAAATAGTTTTCCGCTTACTGCTTGCCAACAGTTCATATTAATTTTGTCCCCTTAACTATTGTTCCAAATTTATTTTATGCACATATATATACCTTCAACATATCATCATCATCCCCACAAGAGTAAATTTATTATCCTGAAATTTAAAATATTGCTGGTGTTGCCCATAGGTTGTTTACCAAGTGACCCAGAGGGTATGTCAGGAGGTATATCTTTTTTTTTCAGAAGTCTAGTTGTTCATGAAGAATTAATTGAATGTGATATGAAAAGTTAAGATATATTGCTCTTCTTTAAAGAGATATATATGCAATGTACCTACAAAGGATGAGGCTTTAATCACACAAATATGCCTGCTCCTTAAGCTAGTTTTGTCCATAAATTGCATCCATCTTTCCTTATCAATCCTGAACATTATCATGAAGGGCTGGGTGTTAAGGTTTGCCTTTCTGAATTTATTTCCATTGGTTGAAAAATACCTAAGGCTGTTATGAAAACACAATGTTTCATTTGGCGTGAAAAATAATTTTTGAAAGTAATCACACTCTTTTATAGAAAAGAAATCTGGTTGTTTCATCAGAAAAGAAATCTGGTTGTTTCCAAAAAATGTATCATAAACATCCTTCTTCCTAAAGTTGACAAAGAATGCCCAGCCCAAGGTCACTGAGCTGACTTTGCATTTAAGTCAGGACTCAAACTCACGGTCGAGTTTCTAACCTGGTTCCATCAACCACTACACCAGACTGGTCCCTACTAGTAGTTAAGAATCCCAAATTCTTAATAATCACTCCTAGAATTTTCATCTAGGTAGCAATTATCTTAGATAACACAGGGAATAAAATAGAGCATTGAGAAATATAGGTAGCTTAGAAATCATTCTTTCAAGACAGTGTAGAACCATTATAAAACAATGCTTCTACAGATAGATTCAATCCAGAGACAGAGGTAGAAAATCTATGTCTGAGACGCAATAGCTCTCATTAGTTGTAATTCATCAGCATTTGCAGAGCCAGAGTCCCTGTTCTAGACATTATGAGCAATGTTCCCTCTGATATTGAAAATCGCTGCGCGGCAGTTGGAAACTGCCACGCGGTGATTCCCTGTCACGTGCGCAGCCACACGGCCGCGCAACTTAGAGGGAACATTGATTATGAGTTAGGCTTCCTAAGAAAATCATGTAAACTAATCTTCCTTTTGATTTGCCTTTTTCCCCTAGTATTTCTCACTATGACTGGTGGTCTATATGTTTCCATCTTCCTAACATTCTGCTTCATATTCTTCTTGATCAGTAGAATACTTGTTGAAGGCATCTAATAACCTGTTACTTGTTGTGTTGACTTTTTCTGCTTCTCTCCCTGACCCATTCATTTTGTTACTCATTTTTCTCCTCTTTCTATTCCTACCAGATCCTCTAATCTAGGATCTTATCTTTGATCTTCCTCAAGTATCTTGATCTGAGCAAAGTCGTTCTTTTATTAGGGAGACCGAGAATTTTGTTCAAGGAATAATAATGGCTCAGACAACTCTGATTTGGTCTTGTAATTCTGATCACAAAAGTATACACTTCACAATAAACCTGTTTTTATGCATTAAAGTATCTTCATTTATGCTGAAGAGGGGATAACTGATGTTTATCTCATGGTGCCTGGAGGATTTAAACTGTTTAGTGCTACTTACTCCATATTCTACATTGATTTGTATTTTGCTCATCTAAGAATGCAGGGAAGGCGGAACAGGTGAAGGTGCTTACCTCATCTTTTCATTCATTTACATCAACACATCTGCATATAAATGGCAAATCAGACCTTTGTACAGTTCCTGCCATTGCTTTATTATAGATTACTTTGTAATCTAATCTTGTGGTTGACTGTTACACGCACAATCCTAGAAAGTGATTGACGAATGTAGCATCTCCATTGTGATCCTGTGAAGATGCTACATTTGTCAATCACTTTTTTGTGATGCAGTGGGTTCCCAGGGTTTAGCTACCCCTTTCATTTATCATTATTATTAATAATTCTGTTGACAGAACACAGGAACGCACAGGCAAGCAAGTAAGGAATGGTGATATCTTTTCAAAATATTAATTATTAGAACAAGGAACGTAGTTGTTGCTTGTTTGCCTGGACAAATTGAGGACAACATTGTTGATTGCCTGTGGTTTTGTTTACTGCACACCAATATGATTAATAAGGTATAGAAAGCCAGCATCATTAAGCCAATGTTTTGCACTCATGATAAAGATTAGCACCTGTGTGTCATACTTCACTGTCAGTGACTCATTTCAGGCCCGTCACATAATGAAGAAATTAAGAGGGGGAAAATCCCATTTATTCCATCCAGCTGGAGACTTATCACAGCACTACAGAGCATGCTGCTTTATTTTATTTTTTTCTTTTCAAGAAATAAATGAAACATATTTACAAGTTTCTAGCAATGTGAATGGCAAATAAGCATTTGACTAATAACCCACTGCTTATTTCTGCCCCCTAAAGACCAAGATAAAATTAAAGCTTTTGTTTACCTAGTACACAGAATTATTTTGCTTATGCAGGGTATTAAACTCCACTGTAGGCCTAATAAAGTAATGTGCATTTTGTAGAGCCCAAGATGTGCCTCAAACCACCTACCCTTCTCATTTAGAAGACAGCCTTTTAAGCATTCTGTTTCAGGAATCATTTAAAGTCCATTGGCGGTTTGTTATCTTTACTGCTTTTACTTCAGGTCCTATTGAAGAAATACTTTTAATTGCCTTTCTGTGTCTAATGGAGGTGGGATTTGGGGTAGCTATAAAAAAATATTTCCTTTACTCTGTTTACATAGTTTCTTTTCAATGTTCTCTTATTTTACTTCCAGTGTCCAAAAGACTTTCTATTTCTTAGACATTGTCTTTTATACAAACCACTTCCACTCTGTGAGGGAGATGGGTGGCTTAGAAATAGCAAACGTAAATAAAAGTAAATAAAGAAATTTGTTGGAGAATTAAGGCAGGAGGTTTGGACAAGCTTTAGCACAACATCCCGTTTCACTACAGTTATGCCATTGTTTCCCCCCTTTTCTTGGCCACTCTTCTTTACCATCTTCTCAGGTGTTTGATTCACTTTGCCTTTTCTAGCAACCTTATTTTAAAAGGCTGAGATATGGAAAACCTGGCTTCCCTCATAAGAGGTCTTCTACCAGCTTTTGGAAGTATGCTACTTTCCTTGCAAGCAGCGAAATAGTTTTCAACCAGTTCTACTACTACTCTTTGTCCTGAATCAGGTCAGTTTTATTGAACCCCAAACATACTGCAACTGACCTGTTTAAGGACTATTTATTCCATCATGCCAATGTGCGTTCAAGCATCAGGCTGCAGCCTCTTAGTACATAAGGCCAAAGCCTAGTCTACTCTACTCTGAATCTTTGCTGAAACGATAAGTACTTCTTAATCTGAAGTTGAATTATGTTAGTTGGAAATCAGATCAGATGCATTCAGCATTTGTAATGAAGATTGTCGATTGCCTCAATTTTCTTCCTTGTCAGATTACTATACAAAATGGCTATCAAGTTATTGACTATGAGGGAAGAAATTGTGCCCATGGGCCAACTACAGTATTTTCCTGTGTTATCTGAAGTTTTGTTCTCACCATTGACCTTGGTTGCCAAAAGGACTCTCTTAGAAGTGAAAGGCCTTCACTTGTAATCAGCACAATAAATATAGAATTTAATTCAGGCATCTAGATCAGGGGTCTCAAACCTTGGCAACTTTAAGACTTGTGGACTTCAACTCCCAGAGTTCCTCAGCCAGGCTTGCTGGCTGAGGAATTCTGGGAGTTGAAGTCCACAAGTCTTAAAGTTGCCAAGGTTTGAGACCCCTGATGTAGATCATAGTCAGATCAATCAGAGAGAAATCAGATCTGTCAAAACAAGTTTTTGACATTCCTTAATCTACTGTATATTATTTATCTTTCCTTCTTGATCCAATTGATGAAATAGGAACTGATTGTAGAATCTGTCACTTTCTCTGTCATTTTCTCTTACCACACTACTCATTCTAACTAATCATTTCTGCCACCTTGGGTGGGAGGGGGCAGCTTTATAATATATCCCAACCCAACTTTGATAAGACAAAATGAATGGTGCTACTTTCTTGGGAATCAAAGAATCTGTTATGTGATCTCCCACTAAAAATTTGAATAGCGTGTTGTGATCATCATGGGATGACAGGTGTGTCATCGGCAGTAGTCATATTGCATAAATTTAGTTGGTTGCTCGTATGATCTTTTTAAAAAATACACAGCTGAAAGGTTTTCCATATCCAGTAATCAAGATATGTTCTCATTGATCTCCCAAAAGTCTAGAAAGGTTTTTTGAGATTTGGTCTTTTCAGTTTCCTCTGTAGAATATGATGCTTGTGTATAGACTAACAGAAACCTCTTGGTGCAGTTCTTCAATTTAAAAAAAACTGGTAAACTCATTGTTCCAGAGATAATTGAGTCAGAGTCTCATTCTTCTCATGGATTAAAAACCATAAACTTCCAGCTGCAAGAGAGATGTTTATCTCTCTTTTCCCTGAGATTCAACCTTTAAATAATTAAATTTCCTTGTTCAGTTAGGTCAGGATTACTATTTGAATACAAAACTGTGCAGATATTTTGTTAATGAGTGTGGGCCCCTCTACATTAAAATATGGCCTCCATTAACTGATTTTTTTTTCATAATGGTCAATATTTTCATTAACTTTATTTAGTTTCTTCCATACAGAGTAAGATCAACCAATCAACCAATTCAGACTTTATAGGAATCTACCATTTGTAATTTAATCAAAACTTTTTTGAGGGCTTGGAAGGGCCACACTCAATGAGATAGTATCTACACTTGATCTTAGCCAAAAGGCTGAGAAGCAGTTCAATGAGATGGTATCAAACTGGGTTGCTTCCATTTCTTTTAAAAATGGAAGCATGTAAATTCAATAAGGGAGACCTAAGCCTTCTTTTTTCCCCTCTAAAGTCACTTTTCCAAATCCATTACAGCAGAGGTTCAAACTCAAGGCCCGCTGGCTGGATCCATCCTGCAGAGTGCTTAGATCTGGCCCAAGGGGCCATCCTGGAAACAGTGAAGGACTGACCTGCAGTGCCTCTGCCAGAGAAAACAGAGCTTGGGAGGGCCATGTGCGGCCATCCCAGGCTCTGTTTTCAGCTGCGACAGCTTCTTGCATCCCTCTGCCATCAAAAATGGAGCTGGGGGAGCTCTGTTTTCACTGACAGAGGGTTGCAGAAGGCCATCGAAGCTGAAAATGGAGCCCAGGTGGGCCACACATGGCCTCCCCGAGCTCCGTTTTCGCTGGCAGAGGGCTGCAGGAGGCCGTTGCGGCTGAAAACAGAGCCTCGATGAATGACATTGAGCTGGCCATGCCCACCCCCGGCCATGCCCACCCCTGGCCCCCCAATGTCAAACACAACCTTGATGGGGTCCTCAATGAAATTGAGTTTGACACCCCTGCATTAGAGGTTCCATTATTAGCTGGTATAAAGTAATTTCATGAACAAAGTACAAGTGGAAATATTTCATCTCTTCTGCTTTTCATGTCA
The DNA here is from genome assembly GCA_003457575.1 of Thermophis baileyi. NCBI lineage: Eukaryota > Metazoa > Chordata > Lepidosauria > Squamata > Dipsadidae > Thermophis > Thermophis baileyi. The sequence goes on from QLTV01004392.1 coordinate 915,066, forward strand.
TGCTTTACATTTATCACCATCCTTGCTTTCACTTTATAGAGACTAGCACCAGCATCCATATTACATTTTTCCATCATGAAAATGGAAACTGTAGAAACTCTAAAGGAAAAGTAAATTCCCCATTCTCTCAAACAGTCCATTGAATCATTTATAGTTGTCTTTAAAAGTTCCACATTTGCTGTTTGATCTGTGGAAATCCAGGAGGAAGGTGAGTGACAAACTTTAAAATATAAAAGATCAAAACTGAAGAGTTAAAACCAAAGGATAAATATTTTGCTTCAAATGCCTAGAATTACACTCCAAGTGTAATTCCACTATATTTCATTTTTATACTTGAGATACTATCCTCTCCATTTTCAAACTGATTGGTAAAATAAAGCCAGCAGTGACAGAAGTTCATGTGCTACAACTTTTTCAGCTCTGAACCAATGTAAATGGTTAGTTCATGTTTACTCTATTGTTCGTCATGTGTTGATTTGTGAGCATTATGTACATGATGTCTTTTTCTATTACAGGTCTAGTATTTTTCTTAAGACTAGTTATAAATACAGCTGAGGACAACTATAGAATATCATTCTCAATGGTGCATGTATTTAGTGGTTGATCAAAGTACCTCTCATTTGGAGACCCTCAATTCCCATGAGGCAGATCATTTCAGAGTGAGTGTCACAGCAAAAAAACATTTTTCCACACCATTCCCAAAATAAACATGTTTATTAATAAGTCCTGATAAGTCATGAGAATCAGTTTGGTCTGGTGGTTAAAGCATCAGGAACTGGGAGAGTGTGAGTTCTAGTTTTGCCTTGGCCATGGAAACCCAGTTGGGTGACTTTGGGCCAGTTGTACTCTCTCAGCCCAATTTACCTCACAGGATTGTTGCGGTGGGAAAAATAGGAGGCGGAAGGAGTATTGTGTGTGTTCGCTGCCTTGTGTTATTTAGAAAAATAATACAAGGTGGAAATAAATACACTGTAATAAAGCATGTTGTTAATTCATAAGACAAAGCTTGAACTTTTATCCAATCTCTAGATTCAGTATTAGATTGATTTCTTGTCCTCACTAACCATTCTCAGACCTTTCTCCTTCACAGTATTTTCTCCAGAAGGAGACTCTTCAGTCTATACTAATGTTTATGCAGGTAGTCCTCTACTTACGACAACAATGGAGCCCAACCTTTATGTTGCTAAGTGAGAAATTTGTTAAGTGAGTTTTGCCCCATTTTACGACCTTTCTTGCCACATTTCTTAAGTGAATCATTGCAGTTGTTAAATTAGTAATTAAGTGAATTTAGTTTTCCCATTGACTTTGCTTGCCAGAAGGTCACAAAAGGGGATCGCATGACCCCGAGACACTAACCATCGTAAAGATGAACCAGTTTTCAAGCATCCGAATGTAAATCACATGAGCATGGAGATGCTACAATAGTCATAAGTGTGAAAAATGGTCATAAGTCACTGTTTTCAGTGCTGTTGTAACTTTGAATGGTCACTAAATGAACTGTTGTAACTCAAGGACTACTTGTATAGCTTGGTTGCGTTTCTGTGTTTTCCCTCCTTCCTCCTAATCTTTTCTTCTCCATCTGAGCTTCATTTCCTGCAACATTTTAGGCTGGAATATCAGATTCTTCTATTTTATTCTTCCACCCCCACATCATCTAACACTAGCACTTTGAACCCAGCTAGGCAGTTAGCATGCAAAAAACAAAGTTCTTCATTATTCTCCTCTCATAAGATAAAAATAATCAAGGCAAAAATGCACAGCAGCTAACAGAGTAGAATAAAGAAAATTAAAAGTTAAATAGTTCAGGAGATTCAATTTGCTCTCAAGTCTGGATGTTTCAGTATCATTAAGATTTGATGATAGGTAAGTGCAACCATTATTTCAACACAGAGATATATTTCAAAATATTCATATATACCATCCCATCTAAGGCTGAAAAGGGATCCTATAGAGTATGTTTTTCAATCAAACAACTGAATGAGCAGTAGTAAATTGTATTTGACATTCTTTGCCTCCTTTAAGCCTGTTTATTATTCTCAGGATGCACTAGGTGTGATTGCCATCTGGAAGATGTAATTTTCCATTCAAAATTACTTCTCTCTTTCACAGTGTTTTCTAAGTGAGTTTCACTTCTAATGACTTTTTCTTTCTTTAGAGTTTGTTTTTAGTAGACTTTAAAAAGGCAAATTGTATTACATGCTGAATATTCTTCCCAAATACTATTCATTCATCAGTGTTTGCCAGACTACTTTTACAAGAGCAACATGTTTGGAAAAAACATGCCTGGAAAATATATATATATATATACACACCGGTATATATATATATATGCAAACCAATTCTCTGAGGGAGAAAAATTTGAAGTGAGTGTCAACTCTGCAAAACAAGGAATGAGAAATTAATTCCGTTTTAAATTTAAAAAATAGGAACTTTCTTCAAAGTGTCACAACATAGTCTAACAATTTATTAGCAAATGTTATTTACACTGTTATTTTCATACAGGTTTTGAACAAAATTGTTCGTCCCAGTTAAATATTCTAATATTAAAAGCTCAATCACATTTTATTTCAATATAACACTCCTAGCACAAAATTATATCTGCTCTTCTAACAGCAAGGTTGGCATGAAAGAGACATATTCTCAGTCATGCACACGTGCAGTATATCCCACTACTGTCCTTTTCTCTGGAAAGCAAGAGTTTGTTTGGAAGAGATAATAAGGCAAAAGAAATAGGCTGCGGATAACTCTATTGTATCATCTTCTTGCATTTCCCATTCCAAGAACCAATTAGTGGTGAATTTGTGAGGAATGATGGTAGACATCTGCTACGTTCAAACATGATTTGGAAAAATGTGGTTAGGTGCTTGGTTGGCATCCTACTTCCAACTTTTATCCCAACTTTGTTTAAAAGAAAAAGCAATGAAACCTTAGTTTATCACAACAACAAAAATAGAATATTGTGATTTGAACACATTCTTTAAGCTGGAAGAGGTGATCATGTAATCCATGATCAAAAGTCAAAAGCCTACCTACAGTGGAAGGATCATCACAAGTTACTTTAGGAAGCTCTGACAGATCACGGCCAAGAGTTGAGATGTATTCCCCTCTAAGTTGTGAAATTTATCATAGAGAAATAAAGATTTGTTTTACTAATGCAATTAGGGCTCGTGTCGTTATTCTCCAATACTCTATGTCAATCTTTGCTATTATTCTAATACTAATAAGAATAACTTTACTAATTCCTAACAATAACCATTATTAATTAATCTCTGCTGTTATCTCTTTCAAGTCCTCCTTCCTTAACCAACCTGGCAGTGAAGTTTGTGGTCCAGGCTGGATTGACTTCTGAGAGGTCTTTCCATTTCCTTTTACAGCTGTAATGTCTTCAAAGAGACTGGAACCACATTGTTTAGGCTAAAGCTGAAGATGTTTCCTTCGCTGATCAGCTTTATCACTTTTCTAGTCACCCTGTAAGTCTTCCGTATCTTCTTTGTCCACCTTGTAACACTTCAGCATCTTCTGCAGCTGCACATTCACCTGACATCCCATAATATCCTGCATTACTATTTTTGGTTGGTGAAATCATCAGGTGGACAAACAAAAAACAAAAAACCCACAGCAATGAAGAGAGGAAGGAAGGAAGGACTCATATGCACTCATCCACGGTGAGATTTTTATTCTACAGAGGAAATGACAAATACAGATAGTCCTCGGCTTACAACAGTTCATTCAGTGACCATTCAAAGTTACAACGGCACTGAAGAAAGTGACTTATGGCCGTTTTTCACACTTATGACCGTTGCAGCATCCCCATGGCCATGTGATCAAAATTCAGATGCTCGGCAGCTGATTCGCATTTATGATGATGGCAGTGTCCCAAGGAAATGTGATCCCCTTTTGCGACCTTCTGACAAGCAAAGTCAGTGGGGAAGCCAGATTCACTTAACAACCGTGTTACTAACTTATCAATTGTAATGATTCATTTAACAATTGTGGCAAGATAGGTCATAAAATGGGGCAAAACTCACTTAACAAATGTCTCACTTAACAACAGAAATTTTGGTCTCAATTATGGTTGTAAATCAAGGATTACCTGTACAGGGTCATACAGGTAGGGATTAAAGAGTTCATCCCTCCCTTTTCACTGCCAATCAATCCATATTGAATTCAAATTCAGCTTCATCCATGGGAACAGCGTTGGGACAATATGATTCCTCAGACTAATGTCTTTGAATGCAGAAATGGGACTCTGCAGATTTCATAATATCTTTTTGCTGGACATCAAACACCCTCCCTCCAACACTTAGACCTTTCTGGTAGCTTTGGCAGATGGCCTTTTGGGGAATCTCAACCTGAGAAAGTCAACAAAAGAGCCATACTGGGGTCAAGGCAAAGAGAAGTTGGAGAAAGCTCTGCTCAAATCCCACTATGATTGTGCTATATTTCCAAGTTAGGGAGATTTTCAGAAGCCTGACTAAAAGCCTAATTTTCTTTTCTTCCATTATATAATAAGCAGAGGAAATGATAGTAATAATGGAAGTAAAAAAAACAAACATGGACACATATTTTCCATCTTTGCTTCTGCCCTGTTAGATTAAATTGGACAAAACATTCTGACATGTTAGTGTAGTCCATGGTTGGAAAAGTCCAGCCAAAGCATAGGATTGCCCAAATACCTTGCACTATGTTTTATTATCACCTCAGACAATTGTGAGTAAGGTGATTTGATATTATTATTCAGAAGCTCTTCTATTAATAGAAAAAGCTCACATGAAAGCAAAATTCCTGTTGCTTTTGTGTCTCTTTAATTATAGGAATACAGATGACTGTTACAAATTTTAATAAAGAATCTATACCCCAGATAATTGCTATTGTTGCAGCATGGTAAGAGAATTTCAATATGTTGTTTTGACCAACTAAAGAGAAATGGATATTTCATCATCAAAGCCATTAACGACGTTCTGGAAATAAGTATAATCTACTTCAAAGAAATAGAAGAACAATGCTGTCTTTGAACATCCTGGATTATCTTTGTTAGTACAGACTAGTAATAGGCTAATTTTAACTTATTCCTCCTCCCCACTTCCCTGCATACAAGGACATTACAATAGATGCTTGAAGCTCTAAGAAAATGCCCAAGGAAATGTTGCAGCAGATGTTATCCTACTTGGAGACTTCCACATGGAATGGAATGAGAACTAATGGTATTTCTACCCTACTACATCCACGACAGATAGAGGAGATAGCGAGCAAGAAGGTAGTGTGGGAAGCTCCCCCCCCTCCCGACACTCCTAGAGAATGAAATATTTTGGGGAATATTAAAAGAGGTAGAATATTATATTTCCCCAAAGGAGAAATGGAGAAAAATCTGAACAAAGGCAAAAAGCAGCCCCAGTCTTTCTTATCAGCCTCAAGCAGAAGCCTCAAGTCTTTAGAGATGGATATTTTGTTAAATATAAGACTGGGCCAATCTAAGAGCCGAGGTGGCGCAGTGGTTAGAGTGCAGCACTGCAGGCTACTTCAGCTGACTGCTAGCTGCAGTTCGGCGGTTCAAATCTCACCGGCTCAAGGTTGACTCAGCCTATCATCCTTCTGAGGTGGGTAAAATGAGGACCCAGATTGTTGGGGGCAATATGCTAACTCTGTAAACCGCTTAGAGAGGGCTGTAAAGCACTATGAAGCGGTATATAAGTCTAACTGCTATTGCTATTGCTATTCATAAGCAAAACGCCTTCAGCCACAGCTCCCACAGCTGATGGGATTAAGAATTTACATTCCCCCACCCAAATTCTAAGGACAGGACATGACCTTTAGAACATAATAGGATTAACCCACCACCATTGAAATAGTAAAAGACACAAGGCTCACTACATTGCATAACCCCCTGGAGCAGGGGTCAACAACCTTTCGGACCTCAGGGACCACTAAATTCATAATTTTAAATCCCGCGGACCACTAATATGATCTGCCTAATGACCAGCTGAGTGGGTGTGGCTAGGTGGTCATGTGACTGGGTGGGCATGGCCAACTCCATGTCACTCACTCCCACCCAGTCACATGACCCCCTAGCCATGCCTACCCCGCCACAAAACCATTCTCTATGTCTCTCTCCCCCTCTCCCTATCTCTCCCCCCCTCTTTCCAGCAACCATGAGAAAGATAAAAAAAAAATAGCTGGCTCAGTTCAAATTGGATCTGACCAAGAAGGAGGTTCAGCAGAAGCACCTCACTGAGGACTACGAGCATAGGCTTTCCAAGCAGAGGGAAGACCTGTGGGAGTCCAAGGCCAGGTACCGGCATCTGGAGGCTCAGCAGGCTGAGATGGTCAGCCAGTTCCAGGCCATGATGCAGTCCCACTGGAACAAGGCCCTCTGGCTCTTCGCCACCAGTGGTGCTTCTCTCCAGCCTTCGCCCAAAGCCCCGCACCAGGAGGCTGAAGCAGACCCCAAGTTGGAATTTCTGCCTCCCTCCGACCCACACAAAAAGACCCCGAATGGGGAGACTCTCTGCAGCAATCCCAGCATGGGAGACTGCAAGGAGCTGGCATGGGCCAAAGTGGGACCGCTGCAGTCCATTCTCCAGCAGCAGAACAAAGTGCAAGGGAGCTCAAGGCTTGGTTGCGAGAAGTCCCATGCTCCTGGGAAGATGGGGAAGAAGCTCTCCAGTTCACTGGCCTCCTAATCTGGTGTACCTTGGCAACTGGACTGTTTCTCTCCACTCCCCTTTCCGGTTTTGTCTGCTGGATCGATGCAGGGGGACGTCAACCTAACTTGATGCTGGGCCACTGTGCGCCTGGACTAGGCACTTTCTCTCAGCCTCCCACCCATCTCTGCTTGTGCGAGGTCTCTGGGCGGGAGGCCCGAGAGAAAGCACCTGGTCCAGGCACACAGCCTTACAGAAGCCTCTTTTGTGTTCCTTCTCTCAAGGAGCTTTGTGGTCGATCTGAGTGAAGGAAAAAGAAGACAGGCAGACTGACGGTGGCTTGCTGATGTCGGTGGGAAAGTCGGTCCCATATGCCAGAGCTCTAGTAGTCACAGGACTGGCCCTTTGGTCATCCCGAAGCAGCTCCTCCACCCGGGTGCACCGGCCAGGGTGCTAGATCGGCCTCTTGCAAACTCCGTTTCTCAAGGAGCCCAGCCTAAGTTTTGTGCACCATACGCTGAAGCGATTTGACTCCCAGGGAGGGAGGGAGGGGCTGGAGCTACTAAACAGGCAATGAAGCTAAGTGCCTGAAGGACCCCATCCCATCCCTGGGAGTCAAAGTGCTTCAGCGTGCTGCGTGCGGCGCACAAAACTTAGGCCGGGCTCCTTGAGAGACGGAGTTTGCAGGGGGGGCGACCTAGCGCCCAGGATGGCTACAAGACAAACATTCATTCTCAGCCGTATTTGAGATTCCTAGCTGCAATGGACAGCAAAGCTATGGTTGACTCTGGCTGTTTCTCTCTGCTGTAGTGCTTCCTGGATGCAGCTTACTGTTCCGAGCCCCAAGTGGCGGGAGGCGAGGGCTGCCTTGGTGCCACCAGCTGGTGCAAATATACTGCAACAAAGGCAGAATGCTGATGCCACGCAAATGCAAGTGGTGCTTCGCTCCCTCACACTAAGGCTCCAGCCATCGCCACTGCCGCTTCGGCCTGCCTGCGCCACCACCCCCTTGCCGCAACAGTACCATTACTTCATTCCGGCCAGTGAGGGCTGCGCTACTTTTTGCACGTTGCATCACCTGCAAAGTTGCACATTGCATGTGCCACCCCCTATGGCGGAGATTTCCAGCCCTACCACGAACTGCCCGGCCGGTCCCATATTCCAGAGCTCTAGTAGTCATAGGACTGGCCCTTTGGTCATCCCGAAGCAGCGCCTCCACCCAGGTGCACCAGCAGGCTGGTGCACCCGGGTGAAGGAGCTGCTTCAGGATGACCAAAGGGCCAATCCTGTGACTACTACAGCTCTGGAATATGGGACCAACTTTCCCACCGACGTCAGCAAGCCACCGTCAGTCTTCCCGTCTTCTTTTTCCTTCACTCAGATCAACCACAAAGATCCTTGAGAGAAGGAACACAAAAGAGGTTCCTGGAAGGCTGTGTGCCTGGACCAGGTGCTTTCTCTCGGGCCTTCCACCCTGAGGCCTCGCAGAAGCAGAGAGTCAGGCCCGAAAGGTGGCTGAGCCTCTCCCCCCCAAGGCGGCCAGGACCAGGCACTTTCTGTCGGGTCTCCTGCCCAGAGGCCTCGCAGAAGCAGAGAAGCAGGCTGAGCCTCTCCCCCCCCCCAAGGTGGCCGTTCGGCTGAGCGTGGCGAGTCCAGGGCGGATTTCCTTCCCCTGCCTTTGGCCTTACCTTCCAGTTCCAGCTCGTGTGACTCGCACCGCTCTACTCAAGGTAAGGCTTGCGCTCGGCCGAAGGTTGGGGGCCGGTGGGTGGGCAGGGCAATGTGGGCGGCACAGCCTCATGGTCCCATGTGGGCCAGATTAATTGCTTCGGTGGGCCGTATCTGGCCCAGGGGCCGTAGTTTGAGGATCCCTGATTTAGTGCAATATTAAAAAAGAAAAAATGCAAAGATTTTTCTGTGGACCACCAAAATTTTCTCGCAGACCACCAGTGGTCTGTGGACCATCAGTTGGTGACCGCTGCCCTGGAGCATTTCAATCACAAAACCCCAGAACCCTATAAAGATCCATCCACTCACTCAGCCATTTTGTCAGCCACCCCAGAAACATTTCTGCTGTCACTGAAGTTTCTGAAAACCAAATAAACCTTCTTTCCTTGGAGTCAGGCTCCATTTTATTACAGCGCCTTTCTCCCAGCTTGAAACCTGACTGGATTTTTCTTCCCATGGTAGCAAAATTGCATAATTGTACTGTAACTTTTGTTCATTTCTCCTTGCCTCCATTTTTAGGAATGATCACAGTATAACAGTGTGAGCTTCTCTTTCAGTGAAATTTTACATGATTAGGGTTTCTGAATATTATTAGAGAGGAGAGGCAGACAGACAGAGAAATACTTTCTTCTCCTGTATTAATGTTACCGGTTTAGACTAGAAGTCTATTAAGTTGAGATTCCTTCTTACATTAGTAGCCAACCAAACATTTCTGAATGAAGTTACCTGAAAAGACAAATGCCATGTTAAAATGGCATAGAAAGATGAGGGACTGATATGGGCTGAAATCCGTGAAGCAAATGTTGGGTCAAGAGAATTAGGGAAGCTGGTTGCTGGAAGGACGGGTAGCGGAAGGAATAAGGAAATAATGTGAGTGACAGTTATGAGGTTTTGTTGCAGTGAAGCTTGGAGCACTGCCAGTTTTGCTTCCTTCCATATTTATGGCTGCCAATGGAGCAGTTGCTGATGCTTTGAACTATGCTAATATTCTTTTTTTGTGGAAGCTCATGAAAGCTCAAGAGAAGCTATCGGTCCTGTATCAGTCCTGTTCTATGCTGTTTTCTTATAATTATCCTCATTTGGCTTGTTGAAAAAAAGAGTTTTCCCCCTTTTCAAAGAAAAGAACAAAATTCTCAGGGATGGAGTCTGGAATTCTTGCATTTATCTTTATCACTTTAATTTATTTCCATTATATAATAATTTATCCAGTGGATTATGACCTCTCTGACTTTACACCAATTAAAGCAAAGTACAGAGAGCTAGAGAAAGGCTTCAAAATAATATAACTAAAACAACAATAGGAGAACCTCACAGTAGTGAAGTAAGCTTAAAACATCATGAAAATAAAGTTAAGGAGAGAACCAGTTTGATGTAGTGGTTAAGGCATCAACCTAGAAACTGGGAGACCGTGAGTTCTAGCACTCTTAGGCATGAAGCCTACTGAGTGACACTGAACCAGTTCTTCTCTTTCTGCTCTAGAAAGAAGACAGTGGAAATCTCCATTGACCTCCAAAATCTTGTCAAGAAAAGTCCAGGAAGTTGCCACTGATTCACAAGCACAAAAAAGGGTAAAAAAAGATTACATCTTCTCTCACGCAGAAGAAAATGCTTTCAGAAAACTGGAGGAGGGTTTTTAGTAGAATATGGTCCTCTTTGTCCCAAAGGTGCCTTTTCAGGAGGAAACTAGACTTTCTTGTTTTTCTTTGAAGATGTTTTGCTTCTCATCCAAGAAACTTCTTCAGCTCTGACTGGATCCTTCCAATCCTTCCATTCCCCACCATCCAATCAGAGCTGAAGAAGCTTTTTGGATGAGAAGTTAAACATCTTCAAAGAAAAACAAGAAAGTTCAGTTGCCTCCTGAAAAACCATCTTTGGGACATCCATATCTGGATGACTGAGAATCTCCATAGACACGGTCCTCTTTGCATGATATATAACTGGGGGAGGGGGTACATTTAGCCTAAACAAACATAGTCTTGCTCAGATCTACATTTCCTGTGGTCACACAACATCTTTGGTATCATGTATGCTATTAGCTGAATTGAGCCTCCTCACTCTGAATACATTTTAATCTCCCAAGTTTTAATCTCCCAATATTTGTTTTGGGGGAGGGGTGAAAACGGGATACAAAGAGTTGAGGAAAAGGTCAGAATCTTTCTGCACTGGCACCTGTAGCATTTAATCAATGCAAGTTTTCTTATTTTCCAGATGGGGGAAGTAAAAACAGAAGCATCACAATTTCCAGCCCATTATGTGGAGGTGGGGAGGATTTATGAACTGGATCTTAGGTGATACATTCAGTTATCCTGCATCATGTGCTGCCAGTAAAGAGTCTGGGCCATTAATATAAAAGAGAATTCAGTTACTAAATACATAACAAAGCTGATTATAATGTTTTTACAATCCCAAAAATGGGTCACGCAGTAAATTCCACAGATCATGTGTTTGTTCATTTGCTTGTTTAGAAAATTTATGTAACCGAACTCAATGAATGTGACTTTGGATAGTGTACAATTAGCAATTAAAGCAATGCTGACTTCCGGCTGTGCTTCCGGTGGCATTGGAGGTGAGGACCGCAAGCTCTGTGGCCCCGCTCCGAGCTCTCCCCATTGGAGGGCTCCAAAAGGAGCCATAGCCACCCTGTAGGGGTGGTAAAGTAAAGGGGGGGTGCCTTGCAGGTTGAGGAGAGCTGCATCTCTCCTCCCTAACTTGGAAAATCCCCCTCATCCAAAGATGAGGAGCAGCGGCAGTCAACATGACTGCCATGAAGCTGGGGACAGCCGAAGCACCTAAGAAAGTGCAGGAGCGAACAGAATGAACAGTGATTGTTTCTGGGTGAGACGATTCTTCTTCTACTTAAAAATTAACCCCAAGGAAAATAAAAAAATCAGTGATAAGAGAGTCCAAAAGGATAATTGTTTAAGCTGCGAAAATAAGCACTTCTGAGATCTATGATGAAAAGTAAGTCGAGAGCGCCATCTACTGATGAAAGGAAAAGTGACTCCTAGACTCCTGGAAATTTACAGAGGAGGAAAGGAATATCTGATATCCGGTGGAGGGTTGTGACCTTTAACTGTTTATTGTCTTACATTTACCAGAGGTGGAAATAAGAGAGACATTTTATAAAAGAAACTCTGGGAAATTAGAATAAAAGACCAAAATCAAAGAGCAGATTCAAAGAATTTGGAAAATAGCTTGGATTATTAGAATATGGAGTAAATGTTGGAATTGGCCCATCTAAATAAATGACTTTGCTTTGAAATAAATGGCTTTTGACTGAAATTAACATCTGCTGGAAAAAAGGCAGCATGGAAATCTGAGAGGAATGTGCCATCTACTAATGATTGGAAACTTATAATTTTGAACTCTTCTTGAAATAGATTGAGACTTTTACTGTTCAATGTACTTATATTGCTATCATGACTGGAGTTGAAGGAACAGCTGTGGAAATGAGAGGACTTTTCAATGAGATGACTTTGTTGTTCCAAAATATCAATGGCTGGTATAGATGAGAAAATGGAAAATATTCTGCAAAGAACAATGAATAAGGACCAAACTGCCCATGAACAGAAAAATTGGATGAAATGGACTACTTAAACTAGCAAATTGACTACGGACAGGGAAAAAGCATGGATCAGAAAAACCAGCCGATAAAGGAAGAAAGATTGAAGAAAATAAAACAGATAAATCAACAATTGGATAGACAGGAAGACATCTTGGATAAGGAGATTGAGACATGGGCAGGCATTTGGGAGAATTGCCAGCATAAGTTTGTACTGGGAGAAATGCTTAGACTGAACAAGAACGATAGAGATAAAAATAGAGATAAAGATGAGGAGTGTGGGAGGCGAGTAAAAAAATGGATAAAAATTGAAGCATTAAAGAGGAGAAGAGATGATGGATAGAAAGAATTGTCTTTTAAACATTAAGGGAGCTTGTTGTAAACTGATAGAGGCAGAAATAAAATTAGATAGGGGAAATATTAGAACGTATACTTTAATAGAATAAACAAAAATAATAGAAAGATTAGAGGTTTACAGATGTTAGGCTTTTTTTTTTCTGTTTAAATAATATTATGAGGATCACCTAAGTTTGATAAATGTGATAAAGATTACTAATATTATTGTAATTTGGATTAATAGGAATGATGCCCAGAATCAACACTGTTCACATACAATATGGATGTATATTTTAACAATAATAATAATAATAAAGCAATTAAAGCAATGCCACAACTGTTAAAATACTTAAACCTGAAATGCACTACTAAAATGTAACCTAACCTAACCTAACCTAACCTAACCTAACCTAACCTAACCTAACCTAAACAAGCAAGCAAGCAAAAAAACAATAGATAGATAGATAGATAGATAGATAGATAGATAGATAGATAGATAGATAGATAGATAGATAGATAGATAGATAGATAGATAGATAGATAGATAGATAGATAGATAGATAGATAGATAGATAGATAGATAGATAGATGCAAGATTATGGGAGAACATCCATATAAACACATTTCACATTTCTTGTGCTTATTCTGGACATGGAACTGAATGCTCACTTTGGTCTGCAAACTTATTTGTAGCCTGTGATTTCTTGCTTGCATTAAAAAGAGATAATGACATGGGTTGCCAGGGACTGCAATTAAAAGCAGCTACTTTATTTATTAAACTGAGCTGGGCGTGAAGATAGTAAATAATATTATCTATTGCAAGTTAGCATAAGTAATTAGAAGGCTATTTTATGTATTGGTATGAGAAATACTATATAATTCAAATAAACTCTCTATAAGTTGATTTATTGTCCCTTAAGGCCAAAGTTAATCTTTTCTAGAATTAACTAAATATATATTCCTGCCTAATAGCAATGACAAACAGTACATTGTCCAGGTGATGACCGGCACATTTTTCTTATGTGGAATTACACTGTCAGTCATAAATCTATTAGAGAAGTATAATTCTTGGACAAGCTAACTGAGATATTAGAGTACCCTTGAAGAGCTTATTCCTTTTCTGGAACATCCATTTTAAACTAGATTTTGAAAGCCCAAAAGCACATTTTTACTCCACATTTTTCTAAAAGAGGTTTGTGTCTTGTTTACGCTGAAAGAAGAGAAGGATAGGACTTCAGTAAAGATGGAGGCAAACTGCATAAGCCTGAACCCGTCCCATATTAAAATAGTACCTAATTTTTTGCATACCCTTAGTGCTTTTTTGACAGGACGGTCAAAAAAATCAAGATGGTAGCTACAGCCATTCAGTTGAAGTTTTTTTTTTATCTGTCACTTAGCATATTAAACGAGGGCAAAGCTTTGATCACATGACCACTTTGACTTTTGATTCTTGACCACTTGATTCTGTAGTTTAAATTTCTGTAGTTCTATTCATGATAGCATCTGACAGAATTATAAAGACCATAAGTTTAATCCAGATGAGCCTGCCTTAAGCAGTCTGAGACTACTTGTTAGGTCTGGGACTCAGCTGAGATCACAACCAAAGACCTATGACATCATTGTGGGAACTGGTGGGAGATCTCCTTGACCCAAGGGTTCTATAGAGCAGAAAGCGACGGGTCATGACTTGTATGTCCAGAGCAAAAGCCAGGTTCAAATCTGCCCTCAGCTACAGAAATGTACAGGGTTGCTGGAGAGAAGGGAGTAATTTACTGTGCTTCTGAATGAAGCTTGGGTTTCAAATCTGTAAATAAACAGATTTGTTAACGACTGTTGTACATGTTGAATTTTCCATTACAGCTCTTAGATGTGTAAAGTAAAAAGGAGAGTCTTATCAGCAGCTTCTGAAAGCAGATGTGCAAGCTGGGAACAAAAAATCTGACTGCGTTAATGATCCAGAGAGAGATGATTTATTCCTGTTCCTATGGATCATAAAGAACTTCTTTCAAAAGATCTGCATTTAGCCCTAGTATCTTCCCTATGAGATTATGGAAGAATGGCCCAAAGCACTGATAACCATCTAATTTCCACCTCTTTCTTCTGGTCTCACTGCCACTTTGCAACAAGAAAGAGACACGGTTACTAGGGCCACATTTAAAAAAAATGATACCATTATTCTTAATTTCAACCTTTGGTTTCTGGTAAAAGGTTAATTAATGTATTTCTTACTATGCTCATCATCTCCCAACAGAAAGATGAGTGAATGGCAATCTAAACCGGGCAATACCATCAGTTCAACTACAACAGGATAGTGAAGGATGTTAAGAGCTCATTTATCTTCATTAACTCTTCTGCAATATGTATCCTTAGGGTCATTCATTTACCATCTTTGTGACCCATAATTGCAATAGTGAGATTATAAAAATGCTCTACAGCGAATAAGACTCGTTGAAATAAATAGGGCATAGGAGTAGGTGTGTTTGAAAATGAAATTGTAGTCCATTATGAATGAAGAATACTCGACACTTTGGGGATTGTTCGTCAAGCAGGAAGTTTTCTTCATTTTGCTTTCATTTAACAACTTGGCACGTCACCAAACAAGAATTGCATTTTGCTGTTACAAAGCCGGTGTGATTCTCTTGTCTTTATTTAAGGGCTCTTTTCCTAATTCAGTTTCCATACATTAATATAAAGGAGCAATATTGGCTGCCAAACAATCACCACTTTTCTCCATCAAACAAGTTTCATTTACAGGATACATGCTAAGCTTAAACTCTTCAGGCAAGTTGAAATAGATAGAATCAGAGAAGAAGGCAAAAGCTATTTTCTTCTCCGAGAAATACATGCTGTGTGAATTATATTTAGGTTTGTAGCTTGGGCTCAGTATTTATCTTTGAGAATCCTACAATTGTATAAAGTTTGAATTTTAGTGTTCTCCAGTAGTTCCCATAAATCCTCTTCATGCTGGCTGCCAGGTTTTTTTGTCCAGTGTTGTTACAGCTGTAGTTTTGGCCACAACTTCCTGTGTTGTTCAGGAGAAGAAAACATCATTTATTTAAGTTTCTGCTAATTTCATTCCAAATGCTCTGCTTCAGGCAGTCAGAGCTTCTGTATAGTAGGAACAATCAGGTTAGCAAAACTCAAAATCCACTACTATGGAGTCCCCTGCTTTAAGGATCATGTAACAAAGTTCACTAACTCATTTTAAGACATTTGGTATAACTGTTAGATTTTGCACTGGGACTGCAAAAGGTTTTGCATTGATTAGAAGAAATGACCAGTCAGAAAATTTAATCTGCAGGGTGCTTGTCCTACTTGCTTGATTTACAAAGAAAATGTACAGTATAGGCAGAGCATTTTTTAATGTTATATGCATGCATATGGAAAAAGATCTTACTGCGAAAAATTCAGTAGAGGGATATCTATCAATATTAGGGCTCCTTTTATTTCCTTTTATATCCACCATCCAAACTCCCACATGCCAGCTATAATAAGTGTTTTCTATGATTGTTTATTAATGGAGCGTTCTGGATCTTTAAACAGTGTTACTATATCTCTCCCCCTCTCAGCTGTTTTTAAATAACAGTTAAACTTAAATTAAAGTGCAGAAAAGGACGTCCAAATTATAAGCATATGGCAACAAGAATACTTGGCTTTCTAGCTTAAACAAGGCATGAAAAAAGGACTTGACCAGAATTATTAAAATAAGGCAGAGAAAATAAATAGGGAGGAATACTTCGCCTTCACAACAGTAGACCCCAAGGAGCTTTCCATACAATTAAGAAATAGAGAATTTCCTACACAAAACATAGAGATAGCTACCAACTTGGATACACTTTGATTAAGGATTAGGCACATTTTTAGCAGTCAGCAATGTATAAACGTAAGAAAGACTATTTGTAGGCCTTGTCAGGGACTATTATACAGTAAGGACCTTTTATGGATTTGTGGATTAAAAGGGTTATAGAGGCGGGGTGGGGGGAAATAAGATGACTACTATTCCATAAAAAGAAGAGCAGAAGTCATAATTTTGTATTTTTTTCCCTTTTTTCCCTTTCTTTCCCTTTTCCTTTCTTTTCCTTTTATTTTCTTGTATTATTCTTTTTTTTCTTAAATTTTTATATTTGTATTCAAAAATTCAGAGATAAAAAGAAAAACTGTATGCATATGGGTTTTATTTTTACATATTTTACCAAATATATCCATAGGATAAATGCACAAGCCATCAAAATGAGAAAAAAAAATACGAAGATTGGTTCTTTTTCACTAAAAAGGACCTAAAAAGCCCATTAATAGAATGTATTCCAAAACTCTTCCCCAAAAATAAGACCTTAGCAGCTATCCCTTACAAACTACAGGAGAAAATGAATCTTTTTCTTCCCTTATCCAAAAAAAAAAAAAGTACAATATTTCCCATATCTGATTGTTATGAAATAATGTTATGCGTGATTTTAGTATCTTAAGAATACCCTTAAATTATTTTAGTGGTTGTTTTGATAAATAAGGTGTTTAAGAGTTAGTCCACCTTTCATGGAAAACATACTTGCCTAAACCCTGAAACAGTGCAAAGTCACCTTCAATGCCCAATCTCCACCTGCACCATTTACATTTTCAATGAAATATGATTTTTTTAAGCTGGGAAAAATGTAATTCCATTAAAAATGGAGGCCAATCAGAAACACTCTTGACACTCCAATAAATGGAAGTCACAGGGTTGAATTCTCTAAGAATGAAGAGTGCCTACTCCCTGGCCAGTTTGTGCATGTACATGTCATCCACCAACAAAATATTTCATGTTTAGAAAACTTGTGTAGGCAGTTTTCTATTAATTAAACCTTATTCTATATCTAAATTATTATTATTATTATTATTATTATTATTATTATTATTATTATTATTATTATTATTATTATTATTATTATTATTATTATTATTATTATTATTATTATTATCCCGGAGGACTCTGGGTGGCTTACAACAATAAAAACATTATAAAAATATAAAAACTATTAACAAGAAACATATTAAAAACATTCAACAACAAATAAAAACCCATACACACCGTTTCGTGGCTGGATCTCGCCAAATTACAGAGGCGAGATCAACGGCCCCAAGCCTGCCGGAACAGCCAGGTCTTCACAGCTTTCCGGAAGGCCAACAGGGTGGGGGTGGTCCGGATCTCAGGAGGTAACTGGTTCCAGAGGGCCGGAGCAGCCACAGAGAAGGCCCTCCCCCGCGGGCCCACCATATAAATGAAACTCTAGGGCTACCTTTTTATGTCATTTGTATGTGAATGCATAGTATTTGAAAACAAATAGTTTAAAAAAAACATTCCTTAATACCTTAATATTCCAAAGCAACTAAATAGATTGTTTCTTTTTTTTAAAAAAAATGGATGTATGTACTATAAGAAAAGTAAAAAATAAATGGCATAGTCTGAAAACAAAAGTAAAATGAAGGCAGGTTTATCATCTAGATATTTAATTATCAGCATCCAGTGTTCATAGATTAAAACCAAATGGGGAAAAAAATCATATTTGAAATCTCTACTCTCCCTTGAGACATATAGAGAATTGCAGCAATTCAATTTGAAGTGTTACTCATCCCAGAAAATAGAAACGCTGTACCTTGGTACCACAAATTGGAGAACTGAAGTGAACTGACTCAGTTTAGCTAGTTGCTTCAATTCATGTACAGAAGTCTCTTAGCATCCCAGTTGAAGTGTGATGGCCGTTCTTATTTGGCACTTCAAAAGGGAGTGTTGCTTTGACTCAGTGCTTCGTATCACTTCTTTGAAGCTTTGTTGAATCCAAGAGTTTTCAAGCTTCATACTGTCCTAATATTGAAATGCTACGTTATAATGGCAGGAATACTATCACTGACCTCCAGTTAGTTCTGCAAGTACATTGTAGAATCGTATTTGTTTTATATCTTGGGATTTCTCCCAGGCCTTATACGTCGGAAAACTAAATAATTTGCTGGAGTGTTTTTAACTCTGAAAAGGCACAATTCCTAATTTTCAAGCAAATAAAGGAATACTTATTGGAAAGTCTTTGTTGTTCTTTGTATTGAAGGTTATGTACATAATGTGCTTATTTTGAGTTTCCAGAAAATATGGAGGGGCTATTTTGAAGGGTCATTTTTATCATCCTTGGTTGACTTGCAAAACAGCTAGAAATTTTGAAGTTCAAATATACATACAGGTAGTGATACAAAGAATTTTTAAGACTGATATTCAATGGAAACCAGAATTTTTCTTGCTGGTATTAATGGACAACTAGAAAAGACTAATGGATCATTCTTTTTATATATACCGTAGTAACGGGAGTGAGATTATTATAAACACAAAGTTGGAAAGATTCAGCAAAACCTACAGTGGAGAAATGGTTGATGTGACTTATGACCGTTTTTCACACTTACAACCTTTGCAGCATCCCCATGGTCACATGATCAAAATTCAGATGTTTGGCAACTGATTCATGTTTATGACAGTTGCATTGTCCTAGCATGATGTGATCACCTTTTGCGACCTTCTGACAAGCGAAGTCAATGAGGAAGCCAGATTCACTTAACAATGTGTTACTAACTTAACAGCTGCAGTGATTCACTTAACATTTAACTGTGGCAAGAAAGGTCATAACATGGGGAAAATTCACTTAACAACAGTCTCATTTAGCAACATAAATTCTGGGCTCAATTGTAGTCATAAGTCGAAGACTACCTGTCTATATTTGTTAGTGACTGGAAACTCTTTAGGGGCTTTTTGCTGAAAACAGAAAAAAATGAACTTATACTTAATGGGTTTGATGATTTGAAAGACTGCAATAAGGAAAGAAGGGATATAACTTTAGAGAGCGAGGATAAAATATAAACACATTTATAACTGCTGTAAAGAAGACCGGAAGTCAATTCTCTCTTTTTTGTCTTTTTTCTTTCATTTATTTTCTTTTCACTTACCACTTTTCTTTTACTTTTTTAACTAGCTTTTTTTCTTTACATTTGTATTACTATTATTTTGCAAGAAATTATTTAATAAAAATTAATTACAAAAAAGAACCTTATCTCTCGGTCTCTTCATAGGAAGATTGTAAGAAAGGGAAACTGTTCTTCCAAACGCAAATAATATGTTGTTTTGGGCTCTTTTTCATTTATTTCTTTGTTTTACCTCTCACCTTTTTTTTATTATACTAACGTACAAAAATGAATAGGAAAAAGAAACATACATTTAATAAAAGAACAAAAAGAAAAAAGAAAATTACAAAAGCATATAATTATTCTGACAGCGGGCACCTCGGTTTCTCAGTACAGCATTAAATTGTGTAGTGAAAAATTAGGGTTTTTACTTTCTTAATAAAATCTCACTTCAAAAGTAGAGAATGAACACATATAATCAATCACTTATTGTAAATCAGTGGTGGCACAATTTTTTCATCATTGTAAGATTATCTGTTTTGAAATACCCATGTTCGATACATACACATTTACTGATCTATATTTAAATTCCAAACTTTTGGTGTCTAAAACACAAAACAACCAGGTCCACAGATATAGGTTCAAAATTACTGATTTATTGCTCAAGCCTCTGCACAGGAATCTTCTCTGGTCAATGGTTAGCACATGGATAGAATTAGATAAAGGTCAACAACATTTAAAGGGGGTGGTTGGATTTTGTCCTCTTGTGACTACATAGAGATCCTAAGCTGATGCCCTACTTGACTCCTCCCTCTGGCTCTGCCAATCTCTTTTCTACAATAAATCTAAATCACATTCACATCTTTAAAAAGTATTTTTCTGAAACTATTGTTATAAGATATGTGAATATTAAATGGAACAGTAATAGGACAAACGTATATTTCATATTTAAGTGTCCTCCACTCTTTTTCATACCGAGAAATAGTGGACTTGACACCAATCCTTTTAAAACATTTACTGGCCAATTAAAAGCTAGAGATCAAATGGCAAAATATGCATGGCAATGTTGTATCATTCAATGTTGTATGAGGCAGCCTATGGTACCATTATATCATCATACACCATATAAGAGCATAGTGTACAAATGAAGCAATTTCTTCCAAAAGAAATTTCAGCAGAAAATCCCCACTCTCCATGGGGATTGGGAACTGTTAGCATAATTTGTCTACTGGAGCACTTCAGAATAGGAAGACAGGGATATCTCTGATATCCAGGTCCCAACCTTATAGAAAATCATATATTATTAATACCACATTGAGTAGAGCTGGTTATGTTTAGCTTTGAGAAAAAATACAGAAGGAAATATGATAGTACGGTTATACATGGTTCAGATTAAGCATGACAGAACTTACACAAACTCAGCACATTTCTTCTATTTATTAAAGCAGCCTCTAATTTTTCAGGTATCTCATGAACTACTTTAAGTAGTTAATGAGACTCTTAAAGTAGCTGAACATCTTTGGTCTCTTCAAGGCAATTTCATCTGGATAAACAATATGGCGTAAAATGAAAGGAACTACTGTTGGTGGAGCAAGATGGACTTTTGAAAAGCTACATTAAACCTGTGTACAATTTCACTGAAATTTTTGATGACTGCATGAATCTGAGAAGTGCTTCAAACAAATTTTTGAGCAGAAAGTTGGATATAAATTAGATAAACAAAATGTTTTGCTAATAAATTTTTTGTTGACTAGCAACATTGGGGCAGTGAAAACAAGGGGAAAAGCAAGTCATTTAGTATCAATTAGCACAAAATTTAAAGCTGTGAACACTTGAACAGAGTGCTTAGCATTTAAATTGAGACTGCAATTTGCATTTAAGGGGCTTCATTAAAACAAGTAAAGATTTTATTACCTTTAAGATTGTGTGAGCCCATCTTTGATACTATACAAAACATTAAAGTCGATATATGTAAGTGTACATGTACACTCACACAAGTACACACACACACACAAACATGGAGTCAGTGTAGTGTAGCATTTAAGATGCTGGACAAGGATTGAAGAGATTTTTCAGTTAGGCACAGAAGCTGCTGAGTGGCTTTGAGTGCTAGAATGAAAAGTTGAAAAATATTCTATCTATGACGTTATACCGGTCTAGTGCAATGGTATGGGGGAATGATGTACCATCATAACCATCATATCAAAGATTTCATGGTTGACAAAAAATCCACCTTGAGTAACTTATAAAATAATAAAAACAGGATAAAAATCTAATAAATAAAGAAGTTTTGGGATACAAGGCCCTATTATCAATTCCATTTCATTCAGGAAAGGGCTTCATCATTCTTTTCCTTTGCATAAAACTCATGTTGTCTTAAGATCACCACAGCAATTCCTTACTGTAGACAATGCAAATGTCAATGTTCCGAAGTTACAGGAGTTAAAAAAATAGATTTTAAACCATTTTATTTCAAAACCCAGGGGTGGGCTGCTGGGGGTTCGCAGGGATTTGGGAGAACCTCTAGCTAAGATTCTGTGCAGTTCGGAGAACCCCCAAATCCCACTCCTGGCTGGCCCCGCCCACCCCGCCCCTCCCAGGAGTCCCCACACGGCCTGTTTTGGATGTAGGTAAGTGCAGGGCGCATGCGGAGGTTCGGGGAGGGCGAAAAATGGGCCTACCAGAAATTTGGGAAGGCCGGAAACGGGCCTGTTTCTGGCCTCCAGAGGGCCTCCGGAGCCTGTGGAGGCTGTTTTTGCCCTCCTGGAGGCTCGAGGAAAGCCTTCGGAGCCCAGGGAGGGCAAAAACGCCCTCCCGCCGTGGTGCAGGAGGCCGACTAGGCCATGTCCACTGTGGCCACGCCCACCCAGCAACCAGGCAGAGAACCCCTTGATAAAATTTTTGAAGCCCACCCCTGTCAAAACCATAATTCTACTTTTATGCAATTTGGCAAGTTTCATAATTGCTTAGTCGTTCTCAATGTTTATTGCGTTCTAGTGAAAAAATAAAGTGACAGAAAGTTTAAAAAGAGATCTTAGGAGTTGAAAATATTTGCTGATTTTATGCACTCTGTAAAATAAAAAAACAGAGCCATATGAATTTTCTCCATTCTAGACTGTGGAAGTTCTAAGAGAGAGTTCTAAAAGGAGGGAATATTCAAATCAGATTAAACTGCAATCTGGATCATTTACAGAGCTATGCATCTGGACCTCAAATTAATCTTACAGCCAACCAGCAGATACATGAAAGCTTAATTTTGAAACTATTTTTCCCCGAGGAAAATTCTTACAAGTGTCCTGATTATCCAGAAATAATGTCCTTTTTTCCACCATCATAGCTATCATTTTGCATTTGTCTTAGTAATCTGGCATTTGAAGTAACTTTGGCTCCAGCTACAAGACTCATAATATTTCATGTCATCTAAGGATGCTGCAAAGAATGAACAATTGACGCCATTTAATGGAAGATGCCCAATAAAGCAGTAAATGCCATTCAAATCTGCACAACATGGCAGTAAATTCTGTCAGTGTTGCAGTTCCAAAACATCATACATTTATGTGTTGTGCCTGAGCAGCTCAAAATCTAGACCAGAGAGAGGTTGATAAACTGATATGACATTTTATGGGGCTCCAAGTAAAACATAATCACTGATAACTTTTTCATCGGGACTGTTTTGGGCTAACTCAATGTCAAAAATAGTAAGCCTCCTTTCAGATGCAAGCAAAATGGAAAATACACATATTAAACCAATCATGCTCATCACAGCTACCAACTGGATATAAGCTGCTTAGAGAAGTGTTGCGGGAACTAAACAATCATTTGGAAAATTGCTTTTTGTTTATTACATTTGAATCCTGTCTCCAACAAACTTGCTGATATGACATGCCTCATTGCTCTCCATTTTGTCCTCACAGAATAGATAACTGCCGTACGCGACTGAACAACTCCATTACAAAGATGGCTTCTGGATGGAGAAAATGACAGACTAACACATCTCTGAGAAGCAGGAATGAGCTGAGCTGGCGATTGAGCAGATGTAGAGCGTGGCCTGGAGCAAGAAATGACACATCTCTGCTTCAGAAGACAGATCCTCACAAGGAAATCCTACCTTGAAGGCAGAATAGAGGAAAGATTTGTAAATCTGGAAGA
This sequence comes from Thermophis baileyi, assembly GCA_003457575.1. Classification (NCBI taxonomy): domain Eukaryota; kingdom Metazoa; phylum Chordata; class Lepidosauria; order Squamata; family Dipsadidae; genus Thermophis; species Thermophis baileyi. Next base: position 938,394 of record QLTV01004392.1, read on the forward strand.
AAAGGTGAATAAAAAATTTGAAGAATTTGTAAACACAAATGAGTGCAGAGGTGAAGGAAAAGTGGAAATTTTGTAAAATAAGTCAGAAATGATAAACTGAGAGATGGAAAAAGATTTAGCCTTCAGAAGTTGTGGGTACTCCATCACTGGAGGTGTGTAAGAACAGACTGGACAACCACTTGTCTGGAATAGTATAGGGACTCCTGCTTGAGCAGGGGGTTGGAGACTAGAAGACCTCCAAGGTCCCTTCCAACTCTGTTATTCTGACAGACAATGTTGCAGCAAGGCTACTGTATGAATAAAGATGGGGAAATACTGAAATACGCATGGTGTTAATGGTGGTGTGGATTGCAAAGAAAGCAGAAATGGCAAACTTAATCTGGGATAAAACAGCATGTTCCTTTATAAAAGACTTGAAACTTTATGCTGAACCTGGGGGCGGGGGGATGAGTCGGTGATCTTGGGATTTGCTGTTTAAACAAGGTTGAAGATGTGATTTTGCCACTTACAGATAAATATTAATTTTCAAAGGTTCTCAGGCTATGGTAAATGATCATTTAATGTGACCTTTTTGCCACATTAAAATTGCAACTGTCTCACATCAGAAGCAAAGAAATCAGTACATTTTTAGTGAAAATTTGAAAAGCATTCTTTCAGAGAGAGAATGAGAGAGAGAGAGAGAGAGAGAGAGAGAGAGAGAGAGAGAGAGAGAGAGAGAGAGACTTTAACAAGATGGATAACATTTCTGTGTGCATTTTAGATCCTAAGCTCACTTTCCGTCCTACAAATGCAGAAAAATGGTAACTGAAATGGTTCTGCTTGAGATACATAGCTTCTGGGTTGAAGTTATATATATCCAAGTCTTATGAGAACCATATAACTTTACTTAATACACATCTCAGCGTAAATGTACAACCTGTTTTACAGTTCAAAAAACTAGTTGGCAAAGTATTGAAAATATTTTTTAAAAAAAACTTTTCAAGCACTTATGAGAATGTCTTATTCCTGGAAAAGTTAGCTATCACTTTTTTTGTCTATGATTCCCCTAAGAAACATCACTTTTAGCTCAAAACATGTAAGACGATAACCCCAACTCCATTAAAAAAATAAATCAATAAATAAGGCAATTCTAGTTCTTCATGTTATCCACATTTGTATTTTTAAGTCTAGTTTCTAAGTTATGATATTCATATTTTGGAAGAAATTGCTTCATTTGTACATTATGCTGTTATATCGTGTATGATGATAAAATGGTACCATAGACTGTCTCAGGGCAAAACTCTATGTATGTCATGGGTATACTATTTTGGCATCTTTCAACATTTTTCCTATGAGGAAATTTGATTAGCTGCTAGGAACCTAACAAATTTTGATGTGTTTTGTATTTTTTTTTAGATTGCTATTGTAGTATTTACAGAAATTACTCTCATAAGTTATCTCATATATTGTAAAACATATTATCAACAGGTATTTTTCAGTTGTGGGGAAAGGACTGCACTTTTCTGTTTATCATTCTCCATGTGTTGAGTCAAAATGGAGATTTTTCATTCAGCAAACCTCAATCTTATTCTTCCAGTTCAATATCAGCGGCAATGGTGTGCCCATACATACATACATACATACATACATACATACATACATACATACATACATACATACATACATACATACTGACACCTTGTTTGGGTTCACCTATGCCTTAGTCACCTCCCGTTTGAATTACTGTAATGCATTCTATATGGGACTGCCTTTAAAGACTATCTAGAAGTTGTAACTGGTCCTAAGGAGTATTTTTGTTTTGAACTATATTTTTACCGGTTGTTGTGTGCTGCCTCAAATCGTCATATGAGATAGGCAGCCATAATAAGTCCTATAAATAAATGAGAAATAAATACGAAAGCAGTGTTGGGCATCTTTTAGGATGAGGACAATCTTTTTGTCATACCATAGGGAAAGTTGTTGGATTCAGCATGGCAACCCAGGATTGGGTAAATTCAGATTATTCAAATTATTTATTTGGCACGATATTTTGTGGATCTTCTAAAGCCCACTTGCTTTTCCAATCTGGCCAACTACAGAAGTTCCAGCACAGATTCTAGGATTCTGATAATATTCAGTAAACGAATTGGTCTATAATTGGCAACATCATTCCTATTATCTTTTTTGAAGACAGTGAGCACAATGGCCAGTCTCCGTCATCTGATATGTGAGTAAATTGTCTATGAAAGTCAGTAGTGATACCTTCATGACAGACCACCAATCAGTATTATCTTTGATTAACATCGCTAGTAAAGAACCATTCTCAGGAGTTTTTCCTCTGATCCTGGAGGCCAGGAAGCATGGAAATGGTCTGAAGTAGGATGGCACTGGTTCAAAAGACACCGTATATTTTAGAAAAATGCAACTCACAGTTATACCACAGAACAGCCGGGACAAACCTGTGTTTTGATGGCCTGTTGTTATTCTCCAAAGGGTTGAATAATTTTTTGATTTCATAACTTCAATTAGCTTCTACCATATAGCTACCATCATATTTCTTATTTTCTTATTCAGGATTTTATGTCTCCTTTTTGTTTCTCTCATAATGGAGTTTGTGTTAGCTCTAGGGTTGCTTTTATAGCATTTAAATGACTCAGTTAAGGGGGTTTTTTTTGGCAATTATGGTCAGACTATTTCTTAGATACCAAATTATGCTAGACCAATTTGAAGTTTTCCCCTACTACAAATTCTCAGAAGGTTCTGAATAAGTCTTTCATATAATTCTATTACACAAGAAACCTTGGGGCATAGATTGAGCATCCCTCTGAAAATGCCATGCATAGAAATTTACTTTGTGAGAAATTCATCTAATTGGCCAGAGTCTCACTCAGCTTACCATTTCATTTACATTTCCCTGAAGAACAAGATGTTGAAACAGGTTAAGGATTCAATAAATGGCGGGTCTGAACTTTTGGAGCCCAAGCCATTGATATTCCATGACATCAGTAGCAATTTGCTATCTTACAATGTCATTTTGTCCCTGGTTCTCCTGTTGATGGAGATTTGAGTACCTGTGTGTAGGGTTGAAATAAGGTTATCTGTAACCTCAGAGGGTTCCATCTGCTGTTTCTCAAATGAAAAAGGAATATATTCTTGGTAGTTAATAATAATTGTAATTAATTGTAAGGGGCTGGGAGGAACATAAGATAGATTTTTGAGCATAAAACTCTTATATTTCTTGTGCTAGAGCAGAGGTGTCGAACTCAAGGCCTGGGGGCCGGATCCAGCCCACAGGGTGCTTAGATCTGGCCCATGGGGACACCCTGGATACAGTGAAGGAGTGGCCCATGCTGCCTCTGCCAGTGAAACCGGAGCTCGGGAGAGCCGTGTGCGTCTCTCCTGAGCTTTGTTTTCACTGGCAGAGGGTTGCAGGAGGCCGTCGCAACCGAAAACGGAGCTCAGGAGCCCGTTTTCGCTGGCAGAGTGCTTGAACCACCACAGGCACCCCGACATGAGTGACGTTGAGCTGGTCACGCCCACCACGGCCCCCAGAGGTCAAACACAACCCTGATGCAGCCTCAATGAAATTGAGCTTGACACCCCTGTGCTAGAGCTTTGCACCGGTTGAGGTTCTCAATTTTGAAACTGAGAGATACTGTATGTTACCTGTGATTTGTAAGTCTGCTTCATAATCTTAATTGGCAAAGGTCAGTTCAACTATTAAAGTTCAGTATAATTCTCATGTCTCATGAAATATCTCCTCAGATATCACAATTTTTTAAATCTGCCCATCAGGCATTGATTATGGCTCTGAGGTATAATTGGGCACTGGGTTCAATGATTTGGTGGGTGATTGTCAGATGAAGCTTTTCTGAGGGATTTTCATCTAGGCCTTGAATATTATTAGATTGGAACTTGGCGAGGATTCCTGATCTTAGAGGACACAGACTTTTTTTCTAATCAGATGCTTTCCAAAGAGTCTCCATGCTCACTCACTCTTGAGTCTTCCAATGTGCAATCCCCTTTTCTATACCTTTTATGTTCTTTCCACCCCCACCATGCATGTCACCTAACTACCATGGTTTTTACTCTGGATTGAAATCATTCCGAATTTTGCACATTTTTTCCAATATGTATGCCCAATTCATCTATAATTCATTGGAGCCTAACATGCAACTGTTCTATTTTCATATATCAACATTGATTATGCCAATTCATACTTTCTTCTGTACATTTTAGCCCTTCCATTCATACATAATCCTACACTTTCTTTTCTCAACTTGGCAAAATCAAGCCACCTTTATACTGATCTATTTTTTTTTTCCTTTTCTCTTAGGTTCATAAGCATAAAACATATCTACATATCTATTTATCTATCTATTTATTTCTTTCATTTAATTTGTAAATCAATGCTATTTAGTAATTACTTTTGTTACATTCAATCTTCCATATGCCATGGTTATTACCAAATGATCACATAGATCCTATAGATACTGACATTTATCGCTCATTGTAGCATTGGTCAATCAAGGCTTTCACATAATGCTTTTTATAGAACACAGAATATATTGATTTGGTTACCATTGCTGGAAATTGTAAAGAAATTATGCTGTTGATTTGTAATGAGTTACTGTTGTATCTTAGCTGGGTGACCATAAACACAAAATCAACATTCAAAGCCATGTGCAGATGTATTTTATGGATTACTAAGTGCATTTACTGGGCACTATCCTTTATCTGTTCTGCTAAAAAATTGAAGCTTTACTTCATGGCCTGACTGCAGTTGGTCCATAGGCACGCTAGGCAATTGAACCACTTCCACACGACTGGTGGCAGGACAAGGTGCCAGACACAGAAGTCCTCTCCAGAGCAGGCCTGCCATCAGTTCACACCCTGCTGATGAAAGCCCAGACACGCTGGGCAGGCCATGTTGCAAGGATGCCAGACCATCACATCCCTAAACAGCTCCTCTATGTGAGCTGTCTCAAGGAAATCAATTGCACGGGGGACAAAGAAAGCGATACAAAGACACATTGAAAGCCTCCTTCAAGTCCCTGGATATCGACACCACCTCCTGCGAAACCCTGGCACAAGATCGATCAACATGGCGCACGCTGATCTACCAAGGCTGCCAGACATCTGAGGACAGAAGAACAACCATAGCACAAGAGAAACGAGTACTCTGCAAAGCCAGAGCTGCAAATGCTGCAACAATGGTGCCCACACGTCTGCCCGAGAACATTTCATGCCTGTATAGGCCTTACCAGCCACCTGTGGACACATCGTGGACAGCCCACAACCTGTTAGATGTCAAGGTCCTCTTCGAACACGATGGATGAACATCATCATCAGTTGGTCCATATTAAAGAAAGGCAGGTCAAACTACTTTCAAATGCTGATGTTGTTATCTGAGTTCATAGGAAGAATACAACTCCTGATAATATTGATCTTTTTAGTTGGTTGTTTTTGTCTTTTTATATTGTTTCTATACTGTTGTACTAAGAATTTTTAGCAGGAGAAAAAAAAATGTACACATACATATACACAAGCATACATACAAACACAAATACAAACATATATGCATATTCAATTGCAGCACATTATTCCAATATGGAAAAAGAACCTCAGCATCTCCAGAAAAGAGCAATACATTTTTTTCCCTCATTCGACCATAACATCCAGTTTCCTCTGCGATGTTTTTCTTCTACAAGGTAAGAAACAATTGCATCTTTTTTTTTCAAAAAGACCCAGAAAGGCAGAGAAAAGGAGAAACTGATCTTCTAATCTTGAAAAGATGCACATATACAAAATTTCTGCATGGTATACCTAGCTTGCAGGCCTCCAATTTTAAGATTAATCCCTACTTACAACAACGCTTAATAATAAGCCTTCTTTGAAGTCCAATACTGGTCATCACCAACAAAAGGCAAGGAATATTATTTGTCATCTCCCTTGATTCTTTCATTGAGTCAGCACTGACCTTCTGATTGGCTTAATCACTTGAAAATTGACCTGAAGAATCATATGTTAATTCTGTGAGAGCATCAGAGAAAACATACAGGTCAATTGTAACATCCTTGAGTTACAATGGTTGATTTAGTGACTGTTCGAAGTGACAACGGCACTGAAAAAAGTGACTTATGACTGTTTTTCACAGTTACGACCTTTGCAGCATCCCCATGATCATGTGATCAAAACTGAGATTCTTGCCAACTGGTTCATACTTACGACCGTTGCAGCGTCCCAGGGTCATGTGTTCCCCTTTTGCAACCTTCTGACAAGCAAAATCAATGGGGAAATCAGATTCACTTAACAACCAGGTGATTCACTTAACAACTTGGGCAAGAAATGTCGTAAAATGGGGGGAAAGTCACTTAACAAATGTCTCACTTAACAACAGAAATTTTGGGCTCAATTGTGGTCGTATGTCGAGGACTGCCTGTAAGGGCAAGTGGTGCTCACATGGGGGGTGCCGAAGATGGGGTCAAAGTCAAAGTCAAAGTCTAGTTCAAAGTCTTCTGAAAAATACTTTCCTTTCTTAATGCTGTAAGTAAATATATTCCCAGCATAGATTTGTTAAAACCCAGTAGCAATAACATTTATAAACAAAGGGGTAAATACTTTCTCGAGATAGAGGAAGAAATCCATCTGCCAACATAAATGCATTCAAAGGTCATATCTGGTTCTTCGAATATAATTAAAATGAATGAAAATGAACCTGTCCTAAGAGAGCCAAAGCCCGAAAATTCTATTAGTGCTGCTTTAGAATCTTCTTGAGGATATCAGCAACATTTGATGCGAACCCATTTCTGCTCATCAAAAAGGATTAATTTGAAGTTGATAATTCAATGTTTGTGTGTGTGTGTTAAACCTTGTTGACTATTAATCCCTTTGGTACTTGCTAACTTGCAGAAGGATTATTAAAGACTTTCTAAATAAACAAGGAGAATGAAATATACACATGGTATATAAATCCCATACTGTAATGCAAGGGACAGACAGATAGAGGAATTCCTGATGGGAAATTTATATTCGGAGAGCTGCACTGACACTGATTTACTTTTAAATTCAAATTGTTACAATTGTATTTGTAATTATGAATGGATGCATTATACAACCTGAATATGTCAGCCAGCAAGGAAAAAAACTTGGTTATCTATGTCTGAAACTACTTTAAAATCAAATAAGTCTGATGTTCATAATTAACATAGAATCATCCATGGAGGAATAGAAGCTAAGAATAGAATTATGGTGTATTGAAGTCAGAAATGGCTTCAGCTTCTTAATTTAATAAGGAAAAAAATCTATCTTCTTATCCACATTTTTTTATCATTCAGACATTAAATAAAATTGCCCAACTGTTGCAATAATGAAAGTTCACCTAACTTTAATACAATATTTAATATTTACCGGTAATAATACAATAATGCATTTATAGGCTGCCTATCTCATATACATGACTCTGGGAAGCTAACAATTGAAACAGAATTAAAATTAAAACAATTACAATTAAAAACAACCAAGTAATATGAAAATAACAGCTGAGAACACTCATAAACACTCAAACTAACCATGAAACCATGCTATCAGGACTCCAGGTTTGCGAGCAAAGCCAGATTTTTAATGCCTTGAAAAAAGACCAGCAAGGTCAGGGCAGGTCTAATACAGAGAGGGAGGGGGGAATGATCTTGCCTTTTTTTCTGAATTCTTGAAAAATGGTATTATTTTGTAGAAATTGAGAATTTCTGTCTTATGGTATGAGTGATATCAACAGAACAGAAGAGAAAGAGAAGAACAGGAATATCCGTGAGGAGACAATAGGGAAGCATATGATAAACAGGCACCAAGAATGGAATGGAATGGAATGGAATGGAATGGAATGGAATGGAATGGAATGGAATGGAATGGAATAATAGAATAGAATAGAATAGAATAGAATAGAATAGAATAGAATAGAATAGAATAGAATAGAATAGA
>QLTV01004392.1:949307-984463 GCA_003457575.1 Thermophis baileyi
TCCGTCTGCACTACTATTAACCTTCTCATCGTTCCCATCCCCCATCTCCTCCCACAAATGACTGTATGACTGCAACTTTGTTGCTTGTATCCTTACAATTTATATTGATTGTTTCCTAGTATGATTTGATTGCTTATTTGTATCCTATGACTATCATTAAGTGTTGTAACTTATGATTCTTGACAAATGTATCTTGTCTTTTTATGTACACTGAGAGCATATGCACCAAAGACAAATTCCTTGTGTGTCCAATCACACTTGGCCAATAAAGAATTCTATTCTATTCTATTCTATTCTATTCTATTCTATTCTATTCTATTCTATTCTATTCTATTCTATTCTATTCTATTCTATTCTATTCTATTCTATATTCAAACAATTTTCCAGCCACAGGGGAATTTTAAATAATCTTCCCTGATCTGCCTCATAAAACATGTTATGGAAATCACACACAAAATGGAACAGTTGATTCAGCCTAATGTCTTCTAAGCAACAATATTTAGAAAACAGTCTGTCATATGTACTTCAATAACTGTCTGGTTTGGTACAGCAACCAAACAGGACATGTACCGACTTCAACAGATAGTTAAGACTGCAGAAAAAATAATTGCAACCAGCCTGTGTTTCTTCGAGGACCTGTATACTGCACAGGTCAGAAAGAGGGCTGAGACCCTTCACATCCTGGATATAAACTGCTTCAACTCCACCCCTCAGGATGCCACTATAGGACATTGCATGCTAAAACAACTAGACACAAAGGCAGTTTTTTTTCCCCTTGGGCCATCACTCTGCTGTAAACCTAATTATCACAGTACTGTCTTACGTCTAAGGATATTTACTCATGCTATATGGCTGTATTACTATTATCCTTCTCATCTTTCCTACTACCTTCTCCTATTGGTATCATATTATTATATTACTTTGTTCTTGTACTTTGCTCCAGTGTACTGAGAGCTTGTTCACTGGAGACAAATTCTTTGTGTGTCCAATCACACTAGTCAATTAAGCTATTCTATTCTATTCTATTCTATTCTATTCTATTCTATTCTATTCTATTCTATTCTATTCTCTTCTATTCTATTTTCTATTCTATTTTCCATCATCTCCTAGCCTATCCTATCCTATCCTATCCTATCCTATCCTATCCTATCCTGATGTGACTATTAATGCTCATTCTCACATCTAATCTACTTCAGTTCTGTATGCATTCACTAGCATATCCATGCCAACAAAATTATTTCAAAAATATCCAGAAAGCCCATATTCAACTTTCTCTAATATAGGCATACATGTTTATACTTTCCATAAGATACCCTGTGAAGTAAGGATCTTTTCCTACAGTGCATTTTCCCCCCTGCAACTCTGTTCACTGTGTAGATTTCTAATACAATTAATGAACCAAGAACTACTTCAATAAACTCCCACAATAAAATCTGCACTGCAATCTGGTAAGTGAAAATTAAGTCAGGTCATTCAAAACAAGGACTAAGCATTTCTGATAGCCCTACATTAGGCGCCATCATACATTAGGTTTTCCTATCTCAGACACTATTTGTTGGCTCCCACTTAGAAGGAAAAGTTATATAATATCACATCATTAATCAAACATCAACGGGAAACGTAAAACCGAGCACTGCTACTCTCGCTAGCAAAATTACAGCTGTAGCTATAGTTAGGCCTTAGTTAAGCTTCCTTTGAGTTGGACAAAAGAGCAGACATACCTGATAGTGGACGAAGAGGGCTGAGAAAATAGCTGCAATATATTAGTATAATCAAAAACACTGTAATTAACTTACACCTTCTCAGGGAAGTGCTAACTTTCACACTATCTCACCTGGAAACACATTGCTAACAAGACAGAATATGTGATGAAGTGTGAAGTGCGTAATTTATTTATTTATTGGAAGACAAAGGCATAGCTGGAAGCTACAAATGGAAGGGGTTTTTTGTGGATTTTGGTGTATCTGTATTTAATTGTCTAGCTACTCAGTTGGTGAACAGCAATCTTTATATTAAAATAATGAGATGACAAGTTGCTGCTAAGCATTGGAACACTATGCATTATTGTCAAAATCTAAGTGAACAGTGAAGAAACCAACTTCCCAGAGAAATTACATCTGCCAGTAGCTAAATTTAATAATATCACATTATGCAGGTTTATATCTTATTGCTTTCTCTTGAAATATGTGAAGCTTAAAGTTCCTTGCTGCTTTGAAACATAACTCAACAGGTGTGCTGCATGCTACCGTAATAATGAACCGAGTTGTATGAGTAGCTGCGCAAAAGAAAAAAGGTTGCTCCAGATGTTAGAATACTACTCAGAGGATTCTTGGTTGTTTTCAGCTCAGGAAATGTGAATAGTGGCTTCCAAATAGTGCTAATAAGAACAGATAACCACGCAATGAAAACATATAAAATGGATCACATTTTATCTTTGTTTCACATTCCTCAAGAGAACAAACTAGTGCAAATTTATTTTTGAAAAGGAAGGAAGCCAATAATCAGAAATCTGGGGAATGTGCTTTTTATGTATTTTTTAATTCTCCTATGGAAGCTTTGCGGCAAATAATAAAATTAAAAGACCACCGTACAATGGAATAAAATGAAAGAAAATTCCCAGTACAATGGCATAAAATGAAAGATAATTCAAGCAGACTGGAGCTCTTTATTACCTTAATCATGACCCAAAGACCAATTCAAACTGCTAGGTCTAACTAAAGTCTCCAATGCTCAGGTATGGAAATAAAACTTATCGGGATCATATGCATGCATGTTTGGGATTCTTATAAATAAGACAGGGCTTATATCTGAGCAAACATGCCTAGGAATAGCAATGAGCACAGTAAACAGATGGAGCCGTTATTGGCAGAGTAAACTTGTAGTGGATACCGTAATACATATGGTCCTTTTTCTTCTCTTTGGAAAAAAACTGTCCAAAAGTTCTCCTGAACTATAGCAGGACAGATGGTATGATTGCCTGTTCAAGCTGGTGCAAGACCTGTTGTCTTATGTCAAGTACTCAGAACATAATTGCACTTCTCCTCCCTTCCCAAGAGAGAAGTCAATGAATTGCTTGGGGATTTATTTCCTTTCTTATTTTATGGGGAAGGGAGTGAAAAGTTTTGTGAAGGGAACTATAGTAGTTGGAGGCTTGGCAGCAACTTTCATTCTTTCAAGTATTTCTGAGTCTGACAATTATAAGTCATTTTCAAGTGAAGGGCTACAAAACGGAAATAGTAGTGGAACAATAAGATTTTATGTACTCAGAAGACAGTAACTGTTAAGGCCAATATAGTTCATCCTTCACTGAATCACAGTCCAAGCACAATTTCAGTTACTTAAAGTCCAAAATAATTTTGTGACCAAAATATTGGAAAGAATACCATCAGATGGATTGACAGTGATTATCAGCAAAGGCTCTGATCTGAATCCCATAGGATGGCCACAAGGTTTACCAGATCTGTGTTGCGAAGGTTAGGAACTCCCTATTTAAAGATATCCAACTGGTTTCCATAATATGAACACTGTAGCATGTTATTAAAATCTTTAGATTGAAACCCCCCTTCTCTTGTTCTGTGATTTTATTTGGCTGTAGGTTGTTTACTTTAATTGGATTTAAATTTTACATGCTGTTTAATTGCTGTTATATATGCTATTTAATTGCTGTTTTATATTCTGTTTAATTGCTGCTTTGTATATTGATAAGGCTTCACCAAGACCAAAAGATGCAATATAAATGTTTTAATAAATAGATGCAGATATTTATCCATCACAGCAAGCTACATGAATATGTTCATAAATCCGTTAAAACTATGCACCCACTTCCATCATTGGAACTGGGACAGCAGCAGTCTAAAGAAAGTACACATTTATTTTACCAGTAGAACAAGTCTTTTCCTATGCACACACAAACTTTCACACACACACACACCATCAACAAAGCATACAAATGAGTGTTAAGCTAAAATTGCTTGGTTAGGTTTCAAAAATAAATAGAATAGAATGAAAACAGAAGGTAAATGAACCTGTTGGTAAGCAATTCTAGGCTTGTATCATATGCTACAATTCTTGAGTGTTATGATGCTTGAGTTGCAGCTTAATGAACCAATATATGATGTGGGTTTAGTACAAACTTTTTTTTAAAAAATATGCCTTTTTTCAGATAGTGCAAGCATGAAATGTTTTGTATGATTTTCGCACTGATTTTAAAGCTACATTTAGAAAGAAAAAGCACTGAGATGAGGCCACATCTGTTGTAAGATAATGATTACATTTCAATATTGAAACAGATCATAAGTAGCAAGGGAATAATTATTTAGTTTCCATCTATCCAGAGAACTGTAGTTCTTTAAGATGTAATGCAATCTTACATGATGCCAATAGTACAGTTCACTGATTATTCCCTTTAAGATTAGAAGAAGGATTAAGTAATTATTTGGTACATTTGTACAAAATTTGTATTTGCATTTGCAACAGTCACATTTTACATGATATTAATAATGCTTATTACATTAGATTTAACTACCTACTTGCAGGTATTAGAAGAAAAGAGAGAGTGGTAAAAGCAGACACAGGGAAATTCTTAATTTACTTAATTCCAAGAAATATAGAAACTTTCAAAATTGTTATTACCGTATTTTTTGGACTATAAGACACTCCGGACTATAAGACGCACATTAGCACATTTTAGAGGAGGAAAACAAGAAAAAAAATCTGCCTCAGCTTCCGCTGCCTGTTCACCGCCACTGCAGCCCATTCACCGCCGCCCGTCCGTCACCGCCCATCTGCCGCCATGGCCTATTCGCCACCAAGCCTATTCACCGCCACCCATTCATCACTGCCGTCACTGCCCATTTGCCACTGCTACAGCCCGTTCACCGCCGCAGCGGCCCATTTTCCGCCACTGTGGCCCATTCACCGTTGATCGCCGCGAATGGGCGACAGTGATAGGCAGCGGCAATGACGATCCCCATCACCTAGAACAGCTGATTGGTGCCGCACCAACCCCCTCCCCCCCGCCGCAACATTCACTCTATAAGATGCACAGACATTTCCACCCACTTTTTTGGGGAGGGAAGTGCATCTTATAGTCTGAAAAATATGGTATCTTATGATTTATGGAATCTGGCATCCTAGTTTAAATTATCTGTGTGATAATAGCAATTCTTAGAGAATGTTATCAAGTACGATGTACCAGTTATTATTTCATCTTCTCTCTACCTTTCAGAATCTAATGCAAATTTTATTTCAGGCCAAGCTAAGTTACATTGGACTTCAATAATGGATTATTCTTTTGAAAGCAACATTTTGGAGCTTTTATGAAGCCTATACATAAGAATTTATTTGCATAGATCATCCATTTTTATAAGCATGTTTTTAATTGAGAGAATAAACTAAAAGCTGGGGGTTTTTTTTCCAATAGATCTGTTGAGCCACTTTGGAGTACAAAATTAAAAGATATTTCAGCATCCCAGAAATTTGATCCACAGTTTCTCCTTAATGCTAGGACTGCCAGCTTATGTTTACTTTGTTAAAATGAAAACAGACTAAAGAAAAACAGGACTTAAAATACAGGTAATCTTTGACTTATGACCACAATTGAGACCAAAATTTCTGTTGTTAAGTGAGACATTTGTTAAGTGAGTTTTGCCCCATTGTACGACCTTTCTTGTCACAATTGTTAAATGAATCATTGCGATTGATAAGTTAGTAACCTGGTTGTTAAGTGAATCTGGCTTCCCCATTGACTTTGCTTCTCAGAAGATCACAAAAGGTGTTCACACGACCTTGGGATTCTGCAACGGTCATAAATATGAACCAGTTTCCAAGCATCCGAATGTAAATCACATGACCATGGGGATGCTGCAAAGGTCGTAAGTATGAAAAATAGCTATAAGTCACATTTTTCAGTAATTTTGAATGTTCACTAAATGAACTGTTGTAAATCAAGGACTAGCTGAATTGGCATATACTCACCAGTGGTGTTTTGCACTAGATTTATCCTGGACCTAAAATCAAGAATGCAGAGAAAAGCAAAGGTTTTCCCTTCATTTGAAGGAGACAACTCTGTTCAGACCAGAGTTTTAGCTAAACCTGGCTCAGATTCGAAAATAAAGGACAATCTGAGTACCTTAAAAACACTTTTCCATGATATACAATTTTTTAAATGAATGAATTTATGCAAATAATATAGTGGACAGTTTGAAGAAGAAATGTGAGGATGCAGTGAGAAATTTGATACCAGTCCTAAAAGCGCCCTGAAATAATTTATGTGATTCCTAAATTGTGTGCCTGAGACATAAAGCTTTGTTATGTTCAGACCAGACAACATACGTGCATAATTTACTTAATTAATGAGATTTTGTTGTAATATCAGATTGTACTTGACTGTTTTAACTTTTATAGTCTCCTCTTGGACTGTAATAAAATGACCATTTACTTGATATTTTATTGCAATATTTCTCAATCTCTGCAACTTTAAGATGTGCGAACTTCAATTCTCAGAATTCCCCAGCCAGCTTTTCTTAAAGTTGCAGAGGTTGAGAAACACTACTCTAAATTAAAAAATGGCAAAAGTAAAATAAAACCCTGTGAGAGAGTCAAATAAAACAAGAATTACTTCAAAATCCTGATAAACAAGCTTGCAACACATATAGCATATTTCTTGAAAGTCAAGGATGAAAGTCAAGGATGAAAACTAGCATTTTAAACAAATTTGGAAGCCGGATTTGCTTAACGACTACATGATTCTGCAGTGATTCGCTTAACAACTGTGACAAAAACAATCATGACATGGGATACAACTCACTTAAGAATTGCCTGGGTTTAGCAGTGGAAATGTTGGGTTCGATTGTGGTCATAAGTCAAGGACTACCTGTGTATCTATTGCAGGTTTGTATGATTGTACTCTCAGCCGCATGTCTCCTTTTATCTTTTACTTTACAATCAAATGGTTGGCCTTCTGCAGTAAAGAGCTGACTTTCTCAGAACCTAATAACATACTTTTAGGATCTATTGCATTTCAATTTTCTTTTCATTACAAATACTGTGTTTTTAGCCCTTCTAGAGTGTACATAAACTTGCACAAATAGCTATCAAGAGTTCAGAGAGGCAACTTGCCTCCAGCGCATGGAATGAACGCAATAGCAAGAGCTCTTGGTTTCACTTGGCTTCTAGTCTATTTCCATGAATTCATCTGAACTGTTCATGGGCCAGAAACACAGGACTCGCATCCTGTTCCTGCTTTCAGGCTGGGGAAGACTTAAATGAGATTTTACCATTTTTAGGACTAGGACAGGCAAATGTGTACTTGCGCTGTTCAGCCTTCCTCTAGCTAGCTCGGATAACAAAAGCAAAATGACATTCTTGGCAACCTATTCCTGAATTTAGGAACAAACATTGCTATTGCAAACCAAACTTCCTACTTGCAGATGGCAGTGGGGTTGGGATGCATAGTGGGACACAAATACATTTAAAAATGCAACTCAAACCTCTCTGCAGCAGAGCATACTAAAATCCTGACCTTTGAGCAGTTTTAAAGGTCCTTCTTGCAACTTTTAACTGAAATAACAAGCATTTCTCAAATAATGTTATCTATTTTTTTTTAAAGATGATAGCATTCAGGCTGCCAAAGGTATCATCTGGATTTCTGCAGTTGCTCATCTGCAAGAAACGTGGTTATGTTGAGGACACCTGGAGGTAAAAAACAATTGGTTTCCTACCTTGCTCATCTTTTTCTCTTTTATTTTCCTTCATTCAAAGCATCTGTGTGATACGGAAGAGAGAGCGAAGCACACCCAGAGAGGTTGTTTGATCAATAGACTCTCAGGATAAAATAGACTGCAGCATCTTTGTCTAGAGGTAACATAGATGTGTTGTTTTGGTAATTGGACACCTGCCTTCAGGATGATTTGTTTCTCCTTGGCTTGCATGTTGCATTAAAAGTGCCTCAAATGTATGGCCTTTGGTATTGTGACTTGATATGGTGGTCATTTCTAATATACGGCTATGAGTCTAAGGCAGGGGTGTCAAATTGGCGGCCCATGGGCCAGATGTGTCACGCACAGGCCACACCCACCCCAGCTCCATGCAGGGGAAAAACCTCGTGATACGTCATGTGATGGCAACGTGACGCCGCGAGTTTGACACCCATGGTCTAAGGCCATGATGGCAAACCTATGGCACACATGCCACAGGTGGCACGCGGAGCCATATCTGAGGGCACGTGAGGTGTTGCCCTATGTCAGCTCCAGCGCGCATGTGCACACTGGCCAGCTGATTTTCGGCCTTCCGGAGGGTGGGGAGAGGTCATTTTTTTTTAGCAATAGCACTTAGACTTATATACCGCTTTACAGTGCTTTACAACACTCTCTAAGCGGTTCACAGAGTCAGCATATTGCCCCCAACAATCTGGGTCCTCATTTTACCCACCTCGGAAGGATGGAAGGCTGAGTCAACCTTGAGCCGGTGAGATTTGAACCGCTGAACTGCTGAACAGTCAGCTGAAGTAGCCTGCAGTACTGCACTCTAACCACTGCACTTTCCCCAGGCTTCAGGAAAGCCTCTGGAGCCTGTGAATGGCGAAAAGGGACCCAACGGGCCTACCGGAAGTTCAGAAACGAACTTCCGGTTGGGCCATTGGGCCATTTTTCACCCTCCCCAGGCTTCAGGAGGCTTTCCTGAAGCCTGGGGAAGGCGAAAACGACCTCCCCCCCCACCCTCCGGAAGGCCGAAAATCAGCTGGAATCCATTTTTCACCATCCACAGGCTCCAGAGGCTTCAGTGAGCCCTGCGCGTATGCGCGGGGGGGCAGCGCGGGGAGGTTGTGCGTACATGCACGGGGGGAGGGCATTGCATTATGGGTGTGGGCATGCATGCACACACTATCGTGCGCACGCACGCCCTTTTGGCACCCAAGCAAAAAAAAGGTTCGCCATCACTGGTCTAAGGCATCATTGTCTGACACACCATGCCTCACCTTCTTACCATATGTCAATGTCCCATCTAGAGGAAGGAGGGTTCTCACTCACTGCTCAATCCAACTGGTTTGACATTCCAACATTCTGGTTAGGCCAGAATGTAACCCGTTCATACAGGAAGGCGCACATTCCTTGGGTAAATGGATAGGTGAAGATTCTTCTAACTCTTATCAGCTGTTTGCATCAACTGGTGGATGACCTACTTTTACCCCATCATTATAGACAGGAAGAGCAGAAAACCATCTGTCTTTGGAAAAAGGGGAACAATTCAACTGAAGCATCTCTTTCCTTGCATCTTTTATAGAATAGAATAGAATAGAATAGAATAGAATAGAATAGAATAGAATAGAATAGAATAGAATAGAATAGAATAGAATAGAATAGAATAGAATAGAATAGAATAGAATAGAATAGAATAGAATAGAATAGAATAACAGAGTTGGAAGGGACCTTGGAGGTCTTCTAGTCCAACCCCCTACTTAGGCACATTCTCTTCTTGAAAACCTCTGGTGGTGGAGCACCCACAACTTCTTGAGGCAAGTCGTTCCACTGATTAATTGTTCTAACTGTCAGAAAATTTTTCCTTAGTTCTAGGTTGCTTCTCTCCTTGATTAGTTTCCACCCATTGCTTCTTGTCCTGCCCTCAGGTGCTTTGAAGAATGGCTTGTGTCCCTCTTCTTTGTGGCAGCCCCTAAGATATTGGAACACTGCTATCATGTCTCCCCTAGTCCTTCTTTTCATTAAACTAGACATACCCAGTTCTTGCAACCATTCTTCATATGTTTTAGCCTCCAGTACGCATCACGGATCTGACATACCGCCCTCCTTAGAAAAATGGATAATCCACCTGGAATGAGACAAAGCATATAATACATTAGGAATTAGGATGGTTTGTTAGAATATTGCAGGTGGAATTTCCTTAAAAGTGTAGGGGCTCTAATGTGTTTTTTGGCTACCCACTCATTCTGAGAAGGAGGTACAGTAGGTGTTTCCAGGCTACTAAGTATTGTGTGGACCCATGGTGAGTGCGTGAATTAAAGAATTTCTTTAATTTCAAAATGTTGTTCTCCTTCCACCATAATTGGGGTTGGAGGTGTGGATGCAGGTCGTCTGATATCCGATGTGATTTCTGGCTTGAGTAAGCTGCAGTGGAATACTGGATGTACCTGTCTGCGTGTTTTGGGAAGGAGTAATTCCACTGTGACAGGATTTATGATTCTGGTAATGGGGAATGGGCCAATCAATTTTGGCCCTAATTTCTTTGAAGGTTGCAATGATTGAAGGAATTTTGTAGATAAATATACACGGTCACCTACTTTGAATGGTTTGGGTTCAGTTCGTTTTTTGACGGCTTGGATTTTGAAAGCAGCCCTTGCTTCTTTCAGGGCCAGTCTTACTACTGGCCATGTGTTTTGCAAGGTTTGTATCCACTCCTTAAGGGAGGGGATATCAGGTTGTTGAGTGGGGAGTTCAGGCATGAGGGTGAACTCTTGCCTTGAGGCTACTTGGAATGGTGTGAAACCAGTGCTGCTGTGCACTGAGTTATTGTAAGCTACTTCTGTGAATGGCAATAGATCTGTCCAATTGTCTTGCTGATAATTAATAAAACATCTTAAATATTGTTCTATTATGCCATTAGTCTGTTCCACACACACACCCTTTGTCTGGGGGTGGTGGGAGGAGCTTAGGCCATGGGCGGAGCCTAAGAGGTTCAAAAAAGCCCGCCAAAATTTTGAAGTGAATTGGACCCCCCTATCGGAAATGATGCATTGTGGTCCTCCATGTAAGCGATAAATATGAATTAAGAACATTTTTGCTAATGCTTTCGCTGTAGGGATTTTTTGACACTGTATGAAGTGCACCTGTTTGGAAAACAGGTCTATTACAACCCAGTGTTTCCTGCACTTTCAGGCAGTTCTACAATAAAATCCATTGAGATCTCTCTCCAGGGTGCTGAAGGTTCGCCTACAGTTTGTAATAGTCCAGGGGTTCTTCCCTGGAGTCTCTTTGCTGCTGCACAAATGGGGCAGCTGGTAACATAGTTCTCAATGTCCTTTGGCATTCCATTGTCCAGTTCAGTGGTTGTCTGGGTTTTGGTTTATCCACCCCTTTCGTTTTCAGTAAGTTCGTGATGGGGAGGGCAATTTTTGCAAATGCTGGGATAAATTGGCGGTGGAAATTAGCAAATCACAGGAAGCTTTGCAGCTGTTTGTGTGTGCATGGCGGCTCCCAATTGATGACCGGTTTAACTTTCTGGGGGTCCATTTCTATCTCCTCGTGGGATATTCTGTACCCCAGGTAGTCTATTTTGTCTTGGTGGAATTCACATTTAGAGAGCTTCGCATAAAGTTTAATGGCGCGGAGTTTGTTTAGGACCGCTTGGACTAGTTTTACGTGTTCCACCTTTGTTTCTGTGTAGATTAAAATGTCATCCAGGTAAACTAGAACCCCCTGATATAGATGTTCATGAAGCACTTTGTTTATTAATTGCATAAACACTGCAGGAGCTCCCTGCAGTCCAAATGGGAGTACCTTGAATTGGTAACAGCCTAGTGGTGTATTAAAAGCTGTTTTCCATTCATCCCCCTCCCTAATTCTAATCCAGTAGTAAGCTTCTCATAAGTCCAATTTAGAGAAAAGAATCCTTTAGAAAGGTGGGCTAGCATGTCCTTCATGAGAGGGAGGGGGTATGCGTTTTCCACACTGACAGAATTCAAATTTCTATAATCCACACAGAGATGTAAAGTGCCATCTTTTTTTTCTCGGAACAGCACTGGGGCGGCTATTTTCGGCCGAGCAGGTTCGATGAATCCCCTTTCCAGATTTTTATCAATAAAGACTCTAAGTTCATTCAATTACCTGGGGGACATGCAGTACATTTTTGGCTTTGGTAACTTTGCTCCAGGCAGGATCTCGATGGCGCAATCAGTTGCATGATGGGGGGGAAGCTCGTCAGATGCTTTCTCGCTGAATACCTCGGCTAGGTCTTGGTATTCTTGGTAGTCTGGGTCTCACCAGTCCACCCAGGCATTGCCGTCTCTTTGCCTCTCTCTCTCCCTCTTTTCCTTCCTCAGGGACCCCCGAAAATGTTACATGCCTTTTGTATCTAATGGTTCCTTGCTTCCAGTTAATTTTGGGGTTCCACTTTCTCAGCCATGTGAGTCCTAGGACCAATGGCCATTCCATCCCTGGTGCCACTATGAATGTGAGAGTTTCGTTGTGGCTCCCCATATTTATTTGCAGAGATTCTGTGGCAAAAACAGCTGGTTCCCCCCCTGCTACTGTCCCGTCTAATTGGCAGAAAGCGATGGGGGTTTTCATTCTCTTTAAGTGAATCCCTAGTCTCCCTACCAGGCTAATTAAGCAGTGGGTGCAACATGAGTCCAATAGGACTGAGATTTCCTCCCCTTTCCCACAGCTGGGGATAAACAGTCTTAAGAGTAGGGTGAGTGGCTCGATGGGGTCGCTTACCAGTGGGTTGTCTTCCGGATCGCTTTCGAATAGGTGCAGGTCCTCTTCTGGGGTTTCTGGGGCTCCTTCCTCTGGGGACGAGGGGGAGCAGAAATCCATTGTCTCCCAGCACCTCAGGACGGTTTCCTTTCCTTGTGGGGTGGCTTTTACAGGTCTTCCCCAGATTGACGATCAGGTTTTCTGGCGGGAGTTTTTGAACAATACTCTGCTGCGCAGTGCCCCTCCTTCCCGCAATTGAAGCAGCCCGATGGCCTCAGCGCTAGGGTTTTTTTTTTTTGTTTGAATGGCTCTCTTTTCCCCTGAGGTGGGGATCTTCTCCAGACTCTACCAGCGCAGTTCTGGTTTCGGGTCATATCTATCTCAGCTTCCTCCGCCATCAGATACCACTCATGGAGCCAGTTAGGGGCCCCGTGGACCAAGCAAGCAATGTACAGGTCGTCATTTAGTACATCTTTAAACCAGTTCACCAAGATGTCCTCCGGCCAGTCTACTCAGCAGGCTAGGTCCTGGAATTCTTCGGTGTATTCAGCTACCGGCTGGCGACTTTGCTTCATGACTCTAATATGGTCACAGGCTTTGTGGTGTCACAGGGCCGTCATGAAGTGGTTGAAGTTTTGTAGTTCCTCTGCATCAGCGTTGTGGAGGGTCACCATCCACTGGGCGGCTGCCCCTTCTAATGCTAGGGTGACCACTTAAACTCATGCCCCCTGGGTTGGGAAGTTTCGCCCATACTCCTGTATGTATGTGAGGACTTGAGCCAGGAAGAATCCCAACTTCTGGGGGTCTCCGTCAAATTTCATGCCAAGGGGAGTGGGTTTTACCTCCAACTGGGGTCCTCTTGGTTGCCCAGGGGCAATAGTTCGAGCCGGTGTGGTGATGGGCACGGCCCCCAGGGTGGCTGCTGCTCCCACTGCGCCAGTAGTGGGTTCTAAAACCCTTTACTACCGGTTTGCGCTCACGCTCACACGCAACGCTTCTGCACATGCACAAGAAGCATCCCGGGCAGGTGGGCAGGCAGAGCCTCCTGCCGCCGCTGCTACCTGCTCTAAGAACTGGGCCAGACCTGGAGCAACCCACCGCTGCACTGCGCCATCAGCTAGGTCAGCTGCGGCTGGGTCCGGGATGATGGCTCGAGCGGCTTCTGCTGCGGACGGCTCACAAGCTCTTCTCCGTTGGCGACCTGGCTCCCCTCTGACATTAAGGTTCTCTAAGGCTTCCATCACCAATCGATTGATGTGCCGCTTCAGTTGATCATCCCCCATCAGTTCCTCAACCAATTCTTCCTGATAGGACAGGGCTTCCAGTTCCATCTTCCACCCCGGTTTTCGACTACCACAGGTGAGGGTAACTCCCCTGGTTCTTCCATCCCAGCTGTCCTTCTTCCCCACTCCGATCGACCACCGTGGCTTCATGGAGCTTTCCAAGGCTGCCTCAATGTCTTTGATGGGGCATATGGAGCCGGTATCGGTCTGGGTAGTTGTCGAAGTTTCTCCCCAGCACTCGGCCTCCCCTTGCTCGCTGCTTTGTTTGGACATAGTTTGCAGGATCCCCTCAGTAGAGTATAAAGAAAAATTTTCCTCTCCAGGTTGATCACGATTGCAGAGCTTGCCTTATGTAAGGCCCAGCCTCTCCCCCTTTTCCAAGAAAGTAAAGACTCTTGAAACTTGTTATTTCAAAAGGAACCTTTTATTGGAAAGAGGTGAAAGCAGGGCAAAAGCAAGGCAAGGTCTGAGGTCCCTCAGGGCATACAGTTAGAATAAAGGAAAGTAAAGACCCCTCCCAACAGTCTGATGTGGATTCAGCCAATCCGCAGGTGTGAAGATGTTATTGTACCGGTCACTCTGAGAAAAAGATAAGAGGACTTTCTCAGGGCCATCTCCGGCACTGCAGCCCACATGGCCCACCCTCCCCTCACATTCCCCAAGAGGTGAGAAAGTATCTGGCGGCTAAGGCACCAGGCAACAGTTATAAATCAGGTTAAAGGTTATAAGAGAATGCAATGCAGGATATGGGATACATGGAAAGGATAATACAATTATAAGGTACCAGGAACCAGATCTCCCCGCTTCCCCTGAAGAATGGCAGATCACGGATCACGAATCTGACAAGTCCCCTAATCATCTTTGTTGCTCTTCTTTGCACTCTTTCTAGAGTCTCCACATCTTTTTTACATTGTGGCGACCAAAACTGGATGCAGTATTCCAAGTGTGGCCTTATAAGTAATAGGAGTTTTTATTTTATTTTTGAAAAGAGATGCCAATGGGAAATGTTTTCTTTTTTCTTTGTTTACAGACCCAGAACAATGAGATGTTTTATTATTATCCATAGCTTCATCAAAGGTATGAATAATAAATTAATAATAATTTAAGGAAACTAAAAAATATTGCAATGTGGTGCCTAGTAGGGTAATATGCAGTTTTGTTTGCATGCCAAATCTGGATCTCCATGAAATTCTTTTCTATGTTTATTTGTTGAAAGAACACATTCAGTGCTTGACCCACAGCACTCTTCATTCAAGGACTTGAAGGTAACTGGATACTGGCTCACATTTCTGAAAGCTACATGCAAAAGCATCAAATGCTCTTAATTGTACATATTAAATATATATTTCTTGCATAGATGGCACTTTAAAAACGTGGTTCAGGACTCTTCAGAGGACTTTATACATTATTCTAGGTAGTATGTTATTGAATATTTCAACCCATTACTGCACATCCATTCATTCAAGACTGTTCACTTACTACAGAGCCTGAAAATTACCTGCTAATAGCCATTAGACTAATATATTTTCTTAATCCAATTAACTTGTCATTCCGAACCCTGTAATAATTGTTCTTCTCTCCCTTTTATACACTTTTCCTTTCCCCATGCTAATACTGCTTCCAAAGTAGTGAGAAATATCTTCAGTCATTAGCGAGATAATTTTACCAGTGAGGCACATCCTATTCCTATATATGTACTTCTGATATTTTTTATACAGAAGATTACAAGAGAATGTGGTTGTTGAAACAATAAGCATCATGATTTAGACATGGAGTAATCAGCTTAGAGGTCAGAATAAGAAGAGAAAGAAACAGAGCAATGAATGAAGGACTGAGAAGAAAATTATCCTTGTTCTTGTGGCCAACAATAAGAATAAGAAGCAATCTAAATTTTTATTTAAGTAGTGAAAGCTTTGGGAATCATAAGGTTGAAAGAGATCTTTGAGGTCTTCTGGTCCAACCCCAGGAGTCATACCATCCCAGAAAAATGGCTGTCCATTCTTTTCTTGAAATTATCCACTAATAGATGACCCATGACTTCAAGAGGCAGACTATTTCACTGTTTAATAGTTTTTACAATCAGGACATTTCTCCTTATCTCAAGTTTCGATCTCCCTCTTCTACCTATTGATTCTTGTCTTACATTGGGATGTCATGGAGAATAAATCTAATTCTTGTGCTCTGTAACATCCCTTCAAGTATTGGAAGACTGCTATCATGGGAAATGGGTTCAAGATCCGAGGAGCTGAGGTGGCGCACTGGTTAGAGTGCAGCACTGCAGGCTACTTCAGCTGAGCTGCTAGCTGCAGTTCGGCGGTTCAGATCTCACCGGCTCAAGGTTGACTCAGCCTTCCATCCTTCTGAGGTGGGTAAAATGAGGACCCAGATTGTTGGGGGCAATATGCTGACTCTGTGAACTGCTTAGAGAGGGCTGTAAAGCACTATAAAGCGGTATATAAGTCTAAGTGCTATTGCTATTGCTATCCAGTCTGGGTTGGTCACCGGGATCAGAGGTTTAGTCTTCGGAGCTTTCAGACTCGTGCTGGAGCCCATCCTCAGGGAACTTCTCTCTAGTAGAATGTGTGCTTTGGACTATTGTATGTGTGGTATTTCTATGGTGACTGGTTGTGTTCGGCTTTTTTATTACTATTGTGTAATTAAAAATAATAATAACCCATCATTTCTTTAGCATTTAACATCAAATAATGTTACAAATGAAGGCAAATGGAGGTGTCCCAGGATAATGTTGCAGGATCCAATCTGGGTTGGTCACTGGAATCAGAGGTTTAGTCTTCCAAGCTTTTGGACTCGTGCTGGAGCCCATCCTCAGGGAACTTCTCTCTACCAGAATGTGTGCTTTGGGCTATTCTATGTATTGTATTTATGTGATGTTCAAATGTATCCAGTGGTGCCTTCAGAGCAATATTTGGGGATGGAAGCCAGGATCCAGACGCAGAAGTGAAATGCTCCCAGTTCGGGCATGCCTGCGGGTCGCCGGACAGCCGGTAGCGACGGAAGCGGGAGACTTCGCCCACCCGCCCAGACGCCACCATTTGGGTTCTTTTACCCTCTGCGCATGCACAGAGGGTAAAAGAACCCAAATGGTGGCGTCCGGGTGGGTGGGCGAAGTCTCCCACTTCCATCGCTACCGGCTGTCCAGCGACCCGCAGGCACGCCCGAACTGGGAGCATTTCACCCCTGATCCAGAGCAAAACAATGAGAAAGAATGCAAATGCAAAAAGAATATGTGGCATATGTGAGTAAGTAAAATACCACATAATAGTATAGGAAAGGAAAAATGTCTATCATATTATTTAAGTAAAGCATCTAAAATTAAGTCACTGAACCACTAACCAATTCCTCTTTTTCAAACTAAAGTTCCTTCTAAATTGTCAACTGACACAGAGGACTGAAATCTCCACATTTGTGCTTGGTGTGATATCCAAGGTTTATAAAATACCTTTTTTTTATGTCAGTAGAGTCAGAATTGCTGATTCTACTAGATCACCTTAAAAGTATTGCAAGCATCACTACCTGTCCTCTGCTTGTGATTATATCTCCTTGTATAAGCCCTACTGACAAAATGATGCTTTGTGAGCTGCATCTGTATTGGGAGAGATTTGTGCTCTTATTTATTTTTTTCAAGAAACTGAAAAATGAGATTTGAAAGGAAAAATCCACAAACTTAAAGACCAGAGATCTTTCTGAGCCAAATCTCATGACCAGTACAATCAAGGAAACACAAATATAGCAAACCTCATTCAGGATTAAGTAGGTATTAAGTAGCTATCTTCTAAATTTAAGCTTTACTCTTTCCATATTAGTATTCATATTATTATTACATCTGTACATTTATTTTATTTCCTCCTCCACCACAAAATTCCTCCTCAAGGAACTTTTCTTCATCTCATTTCTCTAGACTTCTCAGTTTCCTTTGGTACCTTTGTTCTTCCAGACACTTTTCTACTTCTCTTAATCAATCAATCAATTAATCAGTCAATGAATCATTTTGACACATTAAAACAAATGAGATAAAACCTGTATAAAAGTATCCAAACATTAATAAAATACATTAAAATATACAAAATTAATAACCTCCCTTTATCCTTTTCCTTCTATCACTCCAACATTTGTATTATTCTCTTCTTACCGATGTTAACTTTACCAGTTTCCTGTCAATCAACTCTCTAGTTAAATCCTTTCATTTCTGGAAGTCACCTTCTGCTCATCCATTCATTTTAATTTGGAAAGATGATTTGTGTTTGCCCTTTAAAATATGGAAATGGGGGGAGAAGCTGAAATTCTTTATGAATCGTACTCCTTGTCTCAGACAATCAATCATTACAATTGATCAATCAATGCAGTTAATCAATACAATCAGAGGGGATGTATCCATTGTTTTTCTGTTTTGCTGTTTCTGTGTTTGCTTTAGCTACTCTATGTACCCAAGAATATGCTTTGGGTAGTATAGATATGGGTAGATAAGGTTACATGTTATGCATATGAATATACATATAAATGCATATGCAGCTTCCTACATGATTGTAGTTACATACAACAAAAGCTGGTGTTTTAGTGCACGAGGGATTTATCTGCAACCTATATTTGCATTTTCTCTTTGATGTTTGTGACTAAAATATGTTGAAACCTAAGTCTTTTATTTTCTCATTGCTTTAATTTGCCCAATACTATATGCAACATTGATTGATAGGGATTGTAACATTGTTATTGCCATATCCGCTATAACTGTAAAAAGGTTGGACTCACTGGAGTAATTGGGTGTTTAGTATTTAGGTAGTTATACTTATGGTTAACCATTTATTACATTCAAATTTAATTGCTCATTTAAATTGCACAAAATACCTGCTTTGTTCCAGAGAGAAATGCATTGTGTTAAAAGTTGCTGCTGGCTTGTTTATATTCTTTTGACTTTCTCAGACTGCTCGTAAGGTAAAGATCCTCAGATATTTTGCCTCTGGAAGTTATCTAAACTATGACTTAGAGACTAGAAAGTATCAAGATGGTAATGGAAGAGTGCTTAAGAACAGAGAAGCATACATGTTCATCGATCATTGCTTTACTTTAAACTACAGTATGTTTCAAAACTCAAGGTCTTCTGCCAGTCGTAATGACCCTCCGAGTTAAAAGATTGTCCTAAAACAGTGTTATTTAAAGTGAGATCTGATGCAACCTGGGGTTCCCCAAGACCCTTTCAGAGAATCAAAATTATTTGCCATCTGATGTTGAAAAATAATACAATTCTATCAAACGATTGTGAGAAAGGGTTGCAGCAGGGTATGCATCAACTTTATTTTTTATTATCGCCAATCTCAACATAACCCGTACAAACTGTTAAATTGGGTGATTGAAGAGACTCTGAGTCCTGCCTCTTCAATCACCCAATTTAACACTGGCGACGAGGATGGGATTCTGAAGAGAACAAAGGACAAAGACAAAGGAGCTGAGTGAGATCGAGAAATCCCAGACGGAGCTAAACCGAAGCCGGCAATCAACAGCCATCATCGCAGAAAGCATCGCAGAAAGCATCGGCCTCCCAAGATGTCAACACAAGCCCCACCATCTCTGTTCAACCCAGCCACGGAAAACTGGAAAACCTACATGATCCGATTTGAATGTTTCATGGAAGCAAACAATCTTTTGGGTCTGTCGGACAATAGGAAAAGGGCGCTTTTCCTAAGCTACTGCAGACCCAAAGTCTTTGATACAGCTCAGGTGCTATTCGAACCAGCGGCCATCCAGACGGTACCATGGACAATGCTCCAAAACACACTCAAAATGCACTACGCGCCCATGCCATCGGCCATTGTGAGGTGACATGAATTTGGCCGCAGGGATCAAGAGGAAGGGGAATCGATCAACCAATACATCGCAGCACTAAGAAAAGCTGCAGCGTACTGCGAAATCAGAGACCTGGATGAAGCAATATGAGATAGGCTCGTCTTGGGAGTGAGAGATCAAAATCTGCAGAGGCGATTGTTAACAAAGCCTGCTCACATGTTGCAAACAGCACTAGATGAGGCCAGAGCAACAGAATCCTCAAACAAGTCAATGGCGGTCATCCAGAAAGTGAGCAGCCCACATCATTTGTGCAGAACGGCTACCATACATCAGGAAAGCACAGGGCGCGAAGAATCGACCAATGAGGATGAAGAAATACACCGCATGCGCTACGAGAGGAAGAAAGTAAACCCTGAGGCGGAAGACATACAGTCTTTTTGTGCCAGATGTGGGGGCAATCACCCCAGAGCAACATGCAGCTTCAAAGATGCCATCTGCCAAAGGTGTGAACAGAAGGGGCACATTGCAAGGGTCTGCCGTGCCAGCAACCAGCCCTATACCACAAGCGGCAGCCTCCCCCCCAGATGGGGCACTGGGAAGCGAAATTCCAGAGACCGAGGCGGGGAGGAGATCGAGCCGCAGAAACAAAAGAAGCTCACCAAACAATCATCAGGCGCGCCAGCGCACATTGTGCCAAGAAAATCCAGGTCACGGTCCTCATCGAAAGAGCCCCGTGTGAAATGGAAGTTGACACAGGGGCGTCCATGACTATTGTATTATGGGCAACCATAAAGAAAGTAGTTCCAGGACTAGCAAAGAAGCATCTGAAGTTCCAGAGGGTGCAACTAAAGGACTATCAAGGGAACCGTATACCTGTCATAGGAAGCGGGTACTTCCACATCAAAATTAAAGAATTTGTTGGACCACTTCAGCTGACCATGGTGGACGGCGCCCTGCCAAGCCTGCTCAGTTTAGACTGGTTTGATTCCCCGGATCTAGGAGTGACAAACATCCACGCCGTCCAAGATGACAGCATCGATGAGCTGATCAAGGAGTTCGCAGACGTCTTCAACGGGAGTCTAGGAAAGTATACGGGGACACCCATCTCTTTCAGCCAAGATCCCAAAATTGGCTCTATTCGAATGAAACCACGAAGAGTCCCTTTTGCTCTTCAGCCCAAAATTGACAGCCAATTAGACAAGCTAATTGCTCAAAGGGTATTGAAGCCAGTAGATCACGCCAAATGGGAAACCCCGATTGTGACGCCGATCAAGCCAGATGGCTCAATCTGCATCTATGTGGACTATAAATGCACGATCAACAAGGCATTGCAGCAGAGTGCCTACCCCGTGCCGGTTGTACAGCATTTATTACATTCCCTAGGAAAGGGCAGAACTTTTGCAAAACTCGATTTAGCCCAAGCGTATCAGCAGTTGCCGGTGGACGATGCCAGAGGCACAAACGATTGTGACACATATCGAGGACTTTGCATCTGGCCCTATCACAGAGGCCGAAATAGCGGGACATTCAGCCAAAGACAAAATTTTGACACAAGTTCTAAAAGGGTATGCTGTCAGACAGCTCAACCAATAATATTCAACCTATCTTCCCACCGGAAAGGTGGACCAATGAATTTAAACTATTATTTCCCGCCTGGAAGGCGGACCTGAGTGAAGCCTACGTTCCTTGGCTTCACTTCTCATTAACATACTTAACACAAACAAAAGTGGTTTGGGGGTTGTCCATAATTTTTAAAAGTGGGAAGGGATCCTGAGAGAAAAAAGATTTAAGGAACACTGCTCTGAAAGAACCAGTCACAAACGTGGTGGATTCTTGTGCAGAGTCACAGGAAGGAGGGGATCTTTCCCAAGGAACTCAGAGGCAAATAAGCCTGGAATCCTTGGTATGCAGAAAGAGGCCCAGAAGGGACCTACCATAACCTTTTACAGCAGGGGTCTCCAACCTTGGCAACTTTAAGACTTGTGGACTTCAACTCCCAGAATTCTGCTGGCTCGGGAATTCTGGGAGCTGAAGTCAAGTCTTAAAATTGCCAAGGTTGAAGAGCCTTGTTTTACAGGGTATATTTAATAGTTATGCAGATTGTGTTTTAGCCTGGCAAAATATCTGTCTGTAGGTGAGCAACAATAAAGAAACTATCTGAGTAAATCATGTTCTTCTCAATTCCTTGGGCCTGACCCAAGTCCTAAAAATACAAAAGAACCCTTCTGAAGTAGCAAAGATCTATTAGTGGAAAAGAGACTAGAAACTAAATTGTTTCAACTTCTACCCTCAAAACTATAGGGCATTGCAGACCAGAACAACTAGATACAAGGACAGTTTTTCCCCCAATGCCATCACTCTGCTAAACAACTAATTCCCACAACACTGTCAAACTATTTAGTAAGACTGTATTCATATTCTTCTTCTCATCTTTCCTATTACCTATCTCCTTTCCTACTTATGATTATAACTTTGTTGCTTGTATCTTTACAATTTATGTTGTTTTATTTAGTTTCCTAGTGTGATTTATGTTGATTGCTTATTTAGTATCCTATGACTATCACTAAATGTTGTATCTTATGATTTATGATGAATGTATTTTTATGATGACTATGATCATGATTTATCACTTATAGCTTTTATGTACACTGAGAGCTTATGCACTGAAGACAAATTCCTTGTGTGTCCAATCACACTTGGCCAATAAAGAATTCTATTCTAGAATCTAAAGCTGACTGTCTTTGAAGCAACAGAGACTTTGAGACATAAAAAGTTCAAGTTTATTAGAAGCAGAGCCAGCTTTAAGCTAAAGCCAAGTAGACAAAGGCCTAGGATGTAAAACTTAAGAGGTGCCAACATCATCCAAATTATTCTAAAAATGCAATCTTTGCATTGGCAGGAGGTGGCACCATCATTGTGACCTAGGGCCCCCCATATATCTTTGAGCCAATACTAGACAGAAGGATTTATAATCTTTCCTAATATGTGTCTACCTTCTCACTGGAATTAAGGATTTGGAAGTTTTTTTCCACTCTCTAGTCTGCATCTAACCCAACTTTCTTTAATCTTCTAGCTAAGGCTGCAAGTTACTGAATGAAAATTGGAGTTGCCATTCAACTGTTGCATTTACATATTAGGTAAAGGCTACAATTAATATTTGGGGAAAACCAGAAACAAGGACCATCATGCACATCCACTAGTTTGTGGAAAGAGTTGTGGATTTTATATATATATATAATCATTATATATATATAATGATGTTCATATGTTTCCTACCTCAGGTTAGCAGAAAACAATACTGTTACATTTCAGCAATTCACATTTCCTAGGCTACATAATGGAAATTTATTGCTCTAGGACCAAGATTGTTCATCTTTGCAGTTAATCAAACCTGGGTTTATGTTATTGCTAGTGCACTTTGATGTACACCTAAACTATCTTGAAAATAAACTGTACCACACAGATTTCCGGCTTTTTATTTAGTTTGAAATTACAGCATATTGGCAATAAGTATTACATTTTTTCATCTATGCAAATCATTTTCAATGGGTATTGGATATAAAGTGGATAGATGAGGAAGTAAATCTAATTTTATCAGGACATATCAGTAAGAATACACAGAATCATATCATATAAAAATAATCCTGACACCTGAAAAAACTAAAAGGCATTATTTTAGAGAGTTGAGTTTGATTTAGTTTTGTTTTTAGAATGTCAGTATTTTTCCATATAGTTGATATCTGTACCCAAACATTATTTCACACACATTTCTTATTCAATTTGTCCAATAAATCAGCTGAACAACTAGATGCAGTGCCTAACCTATTTAACCAGGAAATGTAACTTGCCCCTTTGTAATGTGATTTTTATATCATACTTAGAAACAGCACAGCAGGCAAGTGCTTGACCTGCTGAACTACTATTACTCATAAATTACATTCCACAAAACTCTTTTAGAATCGAAGAGGAGTGATAAAACTATTGCAGCAAATATGGGTGCTGTTACCTCTTTCCTAAATAGACAATGGCTTTTTCAGAATATGTGGATCAATGTTGGCCTCAAAGCTAGTAGATTGAAGGATTACTAAAGTGTAGGAATCCAAGAGAGAAAAAGTCAAAACTGAGTACATTGGTCTTAAACCAGACAAGACACAGGACAGATGAATAAGTTGACGAGTAAGCAGAGAGAAGATTGCAAATTTAAAAAAAAATTAGTCTGTACCATGGAATTACATTTCTCAGTCCGAAGTGATTGAGGATTTCTATGGCAAAAAGAATTCCTATTGGCCTCTATATCATTTGGTATGTGAGAGAGAGAACATGGAATAACTAAGGGAAAAATCCCTCCTCCTGCTTTCATTTCCATGGTAGAGTAGATATATGGCAGAGTTCCCCAATCTGTCTGGATTTGTGATTCAGTACAAATCACAAAGGGGATGGTTCCGCATGAGTGGTAGATAGGTGGATAGGTGTGCGCGTGCACAGCTACATTCGTGCAAGTGGCAAGCGTGCACACCTGCAGCTCGTACAAATGGAGTGTGTGTGCAGACGCTCGCCTGCAGTTCATGCAAGTGGGGATGCTCATACGTGTGTTCGGCCGCCGCTTCGGGCAGCCCGGTTGTGAACAGTTCATGGCCCGGTAGTGGGCCGTGGCCCAGGGGTTGGGGACACCCGATATATATTTGTTCTTTTAACTCTGGTCTTCTAAAGGCTCAGAATGCATTTCCATCCCAGCACCAAACCAAGCCCCAACTTTGAAACTCAGGAATATTTCTCAAGCTTTTTCACATTGCTAATGTCCTTCAAGAGTCTCTGAAATCCTGGCCAATTGAAAGGAGTCTTTCAAGCCACTTCTTCTGCTTTGAGAAGAATTTCCCACATAGAAGCATATTATGAGAAGAGAGGGGGGGAAATCATATCTTCCGGCATTACTGTCAATCCGTAAATTGGAATTCCTCAACAAAATAATTCAGTATTAATACAGTGAAAAAGCCTCAGATTCAACTGCCCTAGTTCTCCTCTTATCAAATGAAGAGTATTGCATTCACTGTAATAACCCAACATCTGTGAGATGCTTTATCACAAGAATGGAATCTGAATAACATTTCCCATATTTTAATTTGCCTCAGATTTAGAAAAGTAGAAAAATATTTACTCATGCAGCCTAGCAATTTTGAGATAAAGAATTCACCTGTTTCTTGTCCTTGAACATGTGTGCAAAAATCTTAAAAGGATGAAGAACACAATAACCAGGGCGGTCACACCGAATGTGCTATTTCTCACATGTAGAAATGCTTGAAGAATACAAAAATAGCTATTGTACTTAACAGACACCCTCTCTCAAAATACTATGTTTAATGATCACCACACATTCAAACAATGTATATAAAAATAGATAAAAGTGACCTAGTTCAATTGTTTTTCTTGAAAAAGAATACTTTCATATCCAACATTAAAAATCACATTAGATATTAATGACAAGGTTAGGCCCTATGTTGTACAGATCTTTTGTCTACACAAAGTAATGTGTAAGGTGGAATGCGTAAGTACAGATACATTTTCTGAAAAATCCCTATCTTCTGTTTTCTTCAACTCTTGTGATTTAGATGTGAAAAAGATGTATAAATTGTGCCGGCATTCAGAGTTATTATGTATGTCTACTTGGTACAGACAGCTTTACATTCTTAAAAGTGTCAGCAGGTGTTCATCATCTAGGAACAGAAGACTGTAGAATACTGCTGAGATCAGCAACGTGTTCTTCAACATTTGGCCTTAAAATCGTGGTACAGTAATTTTCACAATGGAGAACTGCCTAAATCTGGTTTCAGCAAGACTTCAGTTCTCCTTGAGCTTGTTTTTATTTCTCCCCAAATCAGCAAATTAGGTTGATAAGCCATTCTGGTCTAGAAGTAGAATATGTTTTTCATACCTCCAGGAACATGAGGATTATTTCATGAGATTTATCATAGGAAATATATTTCCCTAATGCCCAGAATCTATTATAACATAATCAGGGGTGGGTTCCTCCCGGTACGGACTGGATCACCTGAACCGGTAGCGACCTGCTGGTGACATCACGGATCCGGTTCGGTCGGTGCCGGTCCGTGGCCGCCATCTTTTTTTGTGAATTTTTTGTGAATTTTTTTACTGTTTGGAAGGTTTTTTCCTCTTCTGCTGCTTGAAAAAGGGCCCTCCCGCCCGCCCCTGGGTTTGTACTGACCTTTATTCCTTCGCCCGAAGCACAGCTGTGTTTCGGGCTGATTGCAGCTACTGAGCATGTGTGGAAGCAAAATTGCACGAGGGAACGCGCGCACACGAGTGGAGCGAGCGCGTGCGTGCAAAACATCGCGATGCAAACCGGTGGGGAAGGTAAGTGGAACCCACCCCTGAACATAATGCATGCTCAAAGCTTTATGTCTAGGGCTTAAAATCATCAAGCTGGGTCTGCAGGGCTGCAGAGTGAAATAGTTCATTCATAAACACTAAGCCGAAATCATTTGAAACATATGAGCCATGAAATCTGATATTCTTAAACACATCTCCACAGACAGTTTCAGAGCTGTGGTGGTGCTGTGGTTAGAATGCAGTATTGCAGGCTAATTCTGCCGACTGCCAGAAGTTCGATCCTCACTGGTTCAAGGTTGTCTCAGCCTTCCATCCTTCTATGGTCGGTAAAATAGCAATAGCAGTAGCACGTAGACTTATATACCTCTTTACAGTGCTTTTACAGCTCTCTCTAAGCGGTTTACAGAGTCAGCATATTGCCCCCAACAATCTGCGTCCTCATTTTACCCACCTTGGAAGGATGAAAGGCTGAGTCAACCTTGAGCCGGTGAGATTTGAACTGCCGAACTGCAGCTAGCAGTCAGCTGAAGTAGCCTGCAGTACTGCACTCTAACCACTGTGCCACCTCGGCTCTAAATGAGGACTCAGATTGTTGTGGGCAATATTCTGACTCTGTAAACCGCTTAGAGAGGCCTGTAAAGCACTTTGAAGTAGTATATAAGTGCTATTGCTATTCAGAATTATCCCATCTCTGTTAATAGCAATATCCACAGATGAAAAAATGAAGCTACTTGAGAGTAATTTAAATTGAGTTCCGTAGAACTTTCCCCCCAAATATACATGAATAGGATTGGCCTACATAGAACATTTTAATAACCATGACTGTGTATTTAACTCACAAATTTCTCATGTTCTGCCCTAGTTTTCTCAGAGCATTATTAACGCAGCAATAGCTGAAAGGCAGAATGATCCATTTCACTGCAAACAGTCTACATAATACTTTAAAATGATTCTCTGTTCTTCCTGGGGCCAATCTCTTGGCTGAATATCAATGTTGGACATTATAGTCAAGGCGTTTTCACGAACAGATCAAGTGGAAAGAGAGTCCAATAGATATAAATCTGCACAGCAAGAGAAGAGGAATCTATGATTTGAACAGGCAAGTGTGGAAAGGAAAGGAAACCCACCCAGCCATTAGTTTCTGCCCTCCATTCCCCATCACCTCACGGCTTGACTATTGCAATGCGCTCTACATGGGGCTACCCTTGAAGAGTGTCCGGAGACTACAATTAGTCCAGAATGCAGCTGCGTGAGCAGTCGTGGGTGTGCCAAGGTACACCCACATGAGTTCCATCCTTTGCGAGCTGCACTGGCTGCCGATTGCACTCCGGTCACAATTTAAGGTGTTGGTTGTTACCTTTAAAGCCCTACATGGCTTAGGACCAGTTTATCTGTGTGACCGCCTTCTGCCACACTCCTCCCAACGACCAGTGAGGTCGCACAGGGCTGGCCTTCTTCAGGTCCCACGGGGGAGGGCCTTCTCTGTAGCCGCACCGGCTCTATGGAACCAGCTGCCCCCCGAGAGCCGTACTACCCCCACCTTACTGGCTTTCTGTAAAGCCGTTAAGACCTGGCTTTTCTGGCAGGCCTGGGACCAATAATGGACTGATTGGCCCATGTATGTTTGTGTGAATGTTTTATTTTAATATTGATGTATTTTTAAATTGTGTCTATTGCTGTCTTTTTTTATTTACTGTGAGCCGCCCAGAGTCCTTCGGGAGTTGGGCGGCATACAAATTTTGCTAAAATAAAATAAATAAAAAATAAATAAATCATTCAATCTCGCATCCATTTCCAGGACAAAAGGTTAGAAAATAATTTGAAACAAAAGGTAACAGACATAACACAGAGGGTAAAGTTACAGGTGCGGGTCCATTCAAGTAAACATTCCTTTCAGAATTGCAAAGATTCCCTCATTAATAAAGAAAAGATCTTTTCTCCAAAAGACTGCCACCTCCTTCTATAATGCTAATTGAGCAGGAAATTGTGGCTGCAATGCTAAATAAGCAGAAAAACACAGCTCAGCAGGGTGCCTAATCCACAGAGGGCTCTTTTTGTGAAGAATGGGTCCAATTTCACTTTTTAAGAATTCCTAGTAGGAAGGTGCTTTTTGTGTACTTTCAAGGAATAAAGGCAGAATTTTTCTACACAAGGAACTGCAAAAGGAAACCAGACTGATAGCCACCTCCAAACAGTTGATCTAATACTTTACTTGTACTATGCTCTCAGAAATAAACTCCTCTCCTTCAAGCGATTGCCTATGTTCTGCATTCTTTAATCCTGGCTTGGAAGCAGACCTGATTTTCCTTCTAACACAAGGAACTCAAGAAAGCAAAATAATAGGAGTAAAAATCATAAATATTTTTATAAGTATCTGATTTAATAAAGTGATAAATCTTATTGGCCAGCTACTCATGCCAACATCAGAGAATCTACACACACTTCTAGCAGGTTCCATATGGAATTAAAGTTGGAACATTATCTTCTATTTAGAATCCCTCAAGCAGCAGAAAATCCACCAATATACACTGGGGGAGGGACACCACACATATGTGCGTAAGGGGTAGAGCTTGCATCACAATGTCACAATACTCATCTTGTCATTCTCATGAAACCTTTGGGTTCTCTGGAGGCCTCTGAATGAATCCAAACCAGTTTGGAAAGCTCCAGTCTACTTGAAAGTCAGAAGATTCAATTTAATGCTTTGAAACAAATCCTGATTTTATTTGCAAATATGTTTCAGTGGAATGATCTGATTGAATTTGTTGAGCTGAATTCCCCATCTGAAGCTTTGTGTAGGCCAAATATCCTCATCCAGCTTTTTTCTATTACTCTCGGTAATCTGTTTGCTCTGGATCATGAATAACTTGTGCAATTTAAAACAATGAGAGGTTACAGAAAATATGGGAAGACACTGGCCAAAAGCCCTGTGCATAATCAGGGCATCCGAGAAATCAGAATTCTAATAAATTCAACATTCCCTCCACATAAATCCTAAATTCAGGAAGGCAGTGAATAGAAGACTATTCTATTGTGTTCTATTGTGGAGGAAGATCTCTATATAGATCCTGGACACCGTCTTTTGTTCTTATGTAAGGCTAAGCCAAGACATTCTTTCAACTGGATGAAAAAGAATTAACTTTCAAATGTCTTTCAAAAGATTGGAAAAGGTTGGTAAGGTCTTCATCAATAGATTGTGGTTATTTTAAATTCTTTTTTAAAAAAATAGTTTTTATTTGAGTATTTACATTTTAAAAAGCGACATAAAAAAGACATATACAAAAAATAGACACGACATAATAACACAATACAGAATACAATACATAATCTCTAGGGTTATAATACAGCATTTCATATCGACAAGTATCTTATGCTTATATAATCCTATTTGTTTACATGGTTGATTGCTATTCCTTGGTACAATTATAATATTTTAACATAACTAAACATCGTAATATTTTCATTTTTATTTACATCCTAATCAAACTAAAAAAAAATCATCAGTACTAATTTAATTATTTGCTAATTTGATTTCTCTTTTCAAGCCAATTGTACAATTTACTCCAAATTTCATAGTATTCTGAATCCTCTCTCATTTAGTTCCATAGTCATTTTATCTAGTTCAGCACAATCAAGGATTTTCCTAATTATTATATTTTCAGTGGGTGTATCGATTTGTTTCCAGTACTGTGCAAGGCTAATTCTGGCTGCTGTAAGTATATGCAATATGATGTAATAGTATTTCTTGTCCATTTTCAGGTGCAGTATTCCCAGCAGAAATATTTCAGGTTTCAAATTTGTTTTTTGTTCAGTGATTTCCTCTAACCATTTTTGAATTTTACACCAAAATTTCTTTATGACAGGGCAGGTCCACCACATATGGTAATATGATCCAATTTTGTAGTTATACTTCCAACATTTGGGAGATAGGTTTGAATACATTTTGGCCAATCTCGCTGGGAGATTGAATCCAACTTAAAAATAAAAGAACATTAACATTAGAAGGATATGACTTACATGTAGGCTGGCACGGATTCCTCTGGGATGAGAAAAATAAGACACATTCATATTTCCAAAGACACATGGTTAGGGACTCACTGTTTAGAATTTGGATAAAAATCAAAAAGAACCATTACATGAAGATCCCGAACTGGCTATCGACCATGGAAGCAATGACTCACCCAAACATAATAGACCTTAATAAAATGGTTAGATACTCAGAAATTCTAGATGAGAGAGAAGAACTAAAATAAGTTCAAAAATTGGAGCAACAAGGAATAAAAATTGACTGGTGGCCATACCTTCAAATTAAAACAAGATTAAATAAAGATAGAAAACAATTTGGTATACAAGGGAAACAATCAGAATTAGATAAAATTTTATTAGGACAAGAAAGGAAAACAATAACCAAATTATATAATTTTTTATTAAGATATACAGTAGAATGGAGGAAGTAGTAGTAAAAGGGAACACGATTAGCTGGGCCAAGAACCTTGGGCATAATATAACTCTGGAACAATGGGATAGACTTTGGAACAAAAATTATAAACTTACAAAAGCAACCGCTTATAAAGAGAACCTTTATAAGATGTATTATAGATGGCATATCTTAAATTCATTAATTATGAAGTGGTGGACGCATGTGAATGCCATCCCTTTTATTGTATGTTATCTATCTAGAAGTCTACAACATCCCTGACTGCCCGATTCTTGTGTAAAATTAAGAATTTACTCCTAATGGGCTTTTCCAGCAAGGTGCTACTTGCATCTTTTAAAGGGGAATCTTGCTTCTGAGAAATGGTTGCAATATTTCTGTTTCCTAGGAATGAGAAATTCCTAGGAATCATCTATCCAGCTTCTCAATCCAGAAATTGGTGGAAATTTTTGAAAGGCTGCTTTCACCTAGTAATAATCCAATCAGCAATCCCCTCCCCCCCCTTGGCCTGTATTTCCAAATCCTTGCAAGGTAATAAAGGAATTAATCTTACTTTTTTTTCAGAAATATTATCTGTTCTGCTTTGAACATTTTTCACAACTTAAACTAAAACTGTGATAAAGCTGAGAGCTTGCTGGAAACACAATTTCTCCTCTGAAAAGGCTCCTCACTATCTTTTTTTCACAACTTCAGATTTCATGTATTTCCTTCCCACAGTAAAAAGTGAATCCTTTGCACTGGTCATCAGGAGACTAATTTTGTCACAGTTGATAACTATTTGATTCTATCCATTACTTGCAGAGTCTTTTTTTAAAAAGGGCATATCTTCTCTGGTGGCTGCTCCTTCATCATACTCTCTCCTTGAAAAAGAAAACATTTCAAAAATTTTCAAGGAGTAGCCTGTAGGCTTACACTCATGTATTACGTAGGATCTCGCCATCAAGGCCAAATTATTTGTAAATAAAGGTTTTGGATATAGTACCTAAGGCAAAAATCAGTTAAAACTGCCACTTCCTTGACAGCAAATAATCTATCCTCTCTAGCATTCTTTTGCTGCTAGTATTTTAGTCCTTGGAAATGTGATCCCGCTTCCTTTGGTTTCAGGCATAGACATTATGTGCATTTTTAAGTTGGGGTCTGTGTTCCAACTTAATTCCCTTTAAAACTCAACGTATTATTTTGGCAGGCAATCTTTTTATTTAAAAAGGAAGGGCAGAAGGATGATATCACGTCAAAAAAAAAAATATCAGCCAAATGTAAGTGATAAGTGATTGCCATTATACAAAATTATTTTACCTGAAATTATCTCAGGTAATTATAATGTGTGGCATATTAATGGAGGTGTTAGACTCAGGTTCAAGTCTGCCTTCAGCCATGGAAAGTCTCTGAATGATTTAGAAACAGTCAATCTCTCTCAGTCTAATTTTTCTCACAGAATTGTTGTAACAGTAAAATGAGGGAAGATACTCCAATTAGCCGTCTTGAGCTCTTAAAAGAAAAGCAAGTTATAAAACAAATAAATGAATACAAATAACTAAGATTAGTGTGAAGATAATATGAAAATCATAACCTCCTTATTAAGCTGCTTATGAATTTAAAGACCATTACACTGAGCCATGATTTGCGGTAATCATGGTTCATTATATACAGTAAGCTAGAATGGGTTATCCATAATAAGCATCCAGAGTCATTTTGGACAGTGAGATGGGTGGCACATAAATTTAATAAATAAAGAAATAATGCTGAGCATAAACCATAATTTACAAATTACAAAATGGCCAGTCCATATATTACATTAAATCAGAACCAAACAACACACATT
Organism: Thermophis baileyi; assembly: GCA_003457575.1. Lineage (NCBI taxonomy): Eukaryota > Metazoa > Chordata > Lepidosauria > Squamata > Dipsadidae > Thermophis > Thermophis baileyi. Next base: position 981,420 of record QLTV01004392.1, read on the forward strand.
TTGTTTCATGATGATTGTGTTGACCCTAGCAACTCTTTCAGGCGGCATCCCCAAAGGAAGCAGTGCAATCTCTAGAGTACAATTCTTTACGCTAAAATCGTGAAACTGGGGTATTAAAAAATCAAACTTAAATCCAAATCCACACCAAATCATATCCGTTCAAACATCAATCCCTATGAAATTCAATCCACAATCCAGGAGTATAGAAAATCAAACATCAATTCATATGTCCCTATGGATTACATAAGGTTTATAGAACAGCTATTTGCCCATGCCTTCCCCTAAATGGAACTGACTAAATTCTGGTCTTCATTCAGTTCAGGGAATGTAGTTCTTAATATAGTACATTATATAGTAATATATAAGGAGGAAGCAAATCTTGATTTTTGCTTTGCAGCATTAATCTGACCCACTCACAGCTTTGCAGTTCCAGTCCCACATCTCTCTCCTACCTCATCTTCCCACTCCAAGTTAGTTATCCAGACTTTCCTCTAGGCCAGGGATGGGGAACCATGGGCCTTTTATGACTTATGGACTTCAACTCCCAGGATTCCTGAGCCAGCATGGAAAAACAGTCTGGCTGGCTCAGGAATTCTGGGAGTTGAAATCCACAAGTCATAAATGGGCCATGGTTCCCTACCCTTGCTCTAGGCCAGTGATGGCCAACCTTTTATGTCACCGCATGCAGACCTGCGTGCTGGAAATGGAACGCAAAACCATCCCACCTGGACCGCATGGCCTCGCTGGCCTTCACGCACGCGGGAGCACCGAAACCCAGAAGAGCAGCATTCCGGCATGCATGTGCACGCCAGCACCCAAACTTCTGGTTTCCGGCACAGACGCGCGCCCGACAAACAACTGGCTGTCACGCATGTGTGCACAGGAATGCGGAAGAGGAGCCAGCGGGGCCGCGCGTCCTGCGCGGGATGGCTCTGCGTGCCGCTTCCGGCATGTGTTCCATAGGTTCGCCACCACGGCTTTAGGCTGTTTTAGTTTTTATGAGGTAAAACAACAACAACAACAATTGGGAGAAGGTTAGCAACTTGTATCAGCCTGAGGCCCACCATTAGCCTTTGATTGGCACTTGAGGCAGGCATTTCCAAAAAGGTGAGTGAAGACTGAACTATTAAATATCATTTAAATTAAAACAAAATACAGTTAATATGATCACAGCTGGCCTATATTTAATCACTCCCCCTTTTCACTGCAATAAAAATGTCAGTTTGGTGTAGTAACTTTTGAATAGGCCCTTGGGCCTAAAGAATTAGACATATCTAGCTGTATATTTGTAAACAGGCAAGACTTTTTGGCTGTCAGTTGAACTCTATTGCTATTCTGCAGACATATTTAAGTTTCCCAAAAGACTGTGTTGTCAAGCTTGGAGGCCCATAATTTCTTCTCTATTCTTTCTCCGTGCTTCAAAAAGGTTTCCTCCTTTGTATTTGTTCCTTGTAACATTTGAAAGATTGTTAAGTTAAAGAGTCCTTTCACTTAAATCACAGTTCCAGGTTAATAGAGATCCTGGTCATTGATTCCTGTCAATGTATCCCTTTCTTCTATGGTGGATTATGTTTTAGGGGTAATTGCTGGGTTCCACAGAAAATAACAGAAAACAACCACAAATACTTAGATAATATGTATATATACTCAGGAGAGCGTGTGTGTGTCCGTGTCCATGTCCGTGTCCGTGTCCGTGTGTGTGTGTGTGTGTGTGTGTGTGTGTGTGTGTGTGTGTGTGTAAGAGAGAGGGGGCATGCACACATGTATACTTTATGTATGGGTATATATTTACTCTGCTGAACACTTAATTCCCACAGCACTGTCTCATTTCTCATCTTTTTTCATCTTCTCATCTTTCCTATCTTCTCCTATTGCTTTCTTATGATTTATCAGTTGTTCTTTGTAAATTATGATTAATGATTGTAACTATGATTATGACCTATTGCTGTTTATATGTACACTGTAAGCTTATGCACCAGAGATGAATTCCTTATGTATCAGATCACATTTGGCCAATAAACAATTCCGGTTCTGTTCTGTTCCGTTCCGTTCCGTTCTATTCATAGATATTTTGAGAGCAGGCATCAGAATTCCATTTTTTACTTGTGCCCGTGTGTTCACAGAAAAAAGTGACAATAAAGGTTATCTTATCTTAATGTCCCGAACAATGCAATAGTTTAATTCAATTGCTCTGGATACAGCATCACTCTGAGGCTTTGTGGAAAGCAGATCTATGTTTACTATAAAAAGGACTCCAAGTCTCTGATCATGTTGCTGCATTTGCTGATGGTTTTATTTATTTATTTGATTTTAAGCTGTATTTGTTATTTTTATAAATACCTCAAGAAAGCAAATATATCTAATACACTTTCCTCCTCCTGTTTTCCCCACGACAACAACCCTGTGAGGCAGGTTGGACTCAGAGAAAGAGGGACTGGCCCAAGATCCCCCTAGTGGCTTTCATACCTAAGGCAGTACTAAAACTCACAGCCTTCTGGTTTCTAGGCCAGCACCTTAACCGTTAGACCAAACCGTCTCTCATTTCCCTGTGTGCCTTCTGATGTCATCTGATTAATTTCCAGCAAGATATTTGAGGGTATTTTTACCTGACAATCCTAAAATGAAATTGTGACAGCAGAAAAATGAAAAGTTGAGGGCAGAAGGAAAACCCAAAAGTTGTCTTTCAAAGCTTGATAACAGTGGTTCCCAAACTTTTTCAGTCCACCGCCCCCTTGGTGCTACAAACTCATCCTCAGTGCCCCCCACCCCCACCCCTGGCTTGGTGGTCAGGTGACCGGGTGGGCGTGGCCAACTTGTAAAATGTGGTGAAATTCACTTAACAACGCTCTTGCTTAGCAACCAAAATTTTGGGCTCAATTGTGGTCATAAGTCTTTCTTTCTTTCTTTCTTTCTTTCTTTCTTTCTTTGTTTCATTCTTTCTTTTTTCTTCCCTCCCTTCTCTTCCCTCCTTCCTTTCTTTTTCTGTCTGTCTGTCTTCCTTCCTTCCTTCCTTCCTTCCTTCCTTCCTTCCTTCCTTCCTACCA
>QLTV01004392.1:984642-1000357 GCA_003457575.1 Thermophis baileyi
CCTACCATCTTTCTTTCTTTCTTTCTTTCTTTCTTTCTTTCTTTCTTTCTGTCTGTCTGTCTGTCTGTCTGTCTTTCTTCCTACCATCTTTCTTTCTTTTGCGGCTGCATGTCTGGAAGAAAATGCTCTGGCTGGCGCTCAGCTTACCTTCCTGGTGAGGCTCGGAGACCGCCCGGCACACCCATCTGCCAGCTCTCCACTTTCTGCCTGCCCCGCCAAGGCCCCCGCCAGCCTGGAGCCTGGCAGACCCTGAGGCCAGCGGAGCTCCGTAGGTGCATGCCCCGACACTTCCCGGCCCACAAAGGTCCTGGAGCCGGGAAGGCGAGAGGGGCGGCGGCGGCAACCGCTCTCCAGCAGCGGAGCGTCCCCTGTCATGTGTCGTCTGGGAGTGCGGTCTCCGGGCTGGCAGGGGCCTTGGCGGGGCAGGCAGAAAGTGGAGAGCCGGCAGATGGGCGTGCTGGGCGGTCTCCGAGCCTCGCCAGGAAGGTAATCCAAGTGCGAGCTGGGCCCATGCGCTCCCGTCCACCCCTTGCTCCGGCCGTCTCCTGGGAAGTTCGCAGGAAGTGGCGGCGGGTGGAGCTGGGCAGGGCAGAGCCGCCGGTGCAGCAGTGTCCGGCGAGGAAGGCTGGGTGGGGAGGCGCAGCTGATTGTCTCATTCTCCCATGTGGCAGATGGGCTGGAAGAAGCACAGTTGAGCGGGGCCGGGGCAGCGCAGCCTATTGTGCCTTCTCTTGCCCTACTCTCCATCCCGGAGGGCTGCACATCCCTGCCAATCCTCCATAAAACCGCCCACCCCATTTCTGCAAAGGCAGAGCCCTGCAGGGCGATCTAAAGAGGGGAGGGGGATGCTGTAGAAAAGGCCGCCTTCCACCCGTGCCTCCCATGCCAACTCTGTGGGACTTGGGGCTCTGAAGCAGCCCACTGGCTTCCAACCCAGCACCGCGGTCTGAGTTCCCAGAGTGGTGCCGGTGGTCGGCTGGGCAGATCCGCAAAGAGAGCAGGCAGGTGGCCGGTTGAGAAGCTTTGGAGCCACAAACGCCGCAGAGCCAGCACAGGTGGAAGGCGGCCTTTTCTGCAGCATCCCCCTCCCCTCTTTGGATCGCCCTGCAAAGGGGAGGGCTCTGCCTTTGCAGAAATGGGGCAGGCGCATGTGCAGCAGCCCCTCTCAGCATCTGCATTTCCATCAAGGGCCGCCCACCCACCCATTGGCCAGGCCGGGCTGCACGCCGACCTTGGAAGGCAAGCGGGCGTGGGGGATTGCCGGGAAGGCCGCGTGGAAGGCCGCCAAGCATGGCAGGGCTGCGGGAAAGGGAATAGGCTGCTACCCCCCTTCCCCACTGCCCCGACATGCTTTCCTGCCTTCCACATGGCCTTCTGCTTGCCTGCCTTCGCAAGCTGGCCACGGGGACACCGGGAAGGCCCCGTGGAAGGCAGGAAAGCATGTCTGGGCTGCAGGCCACAGGGAATGGAGTAGGGAAGGCAGGCTGGGATGGTGGGGGATTGCAGGGGCAGCTAGGTAGGCTGCGACTGCGCAGGCTTACCTGGCAGGCAGATCAGGGGTGCAGCGCGTCAGGCAGGCAAGCTGCAGAGCAGAGACTGGGTGGGGCAGGGCGAGCGAGCAGCGACCGGGGGACCCGGGGGGCGGCACGAGGCCCGCAAACGATCCCCAGGGGCTGCACGAACTATGCAAGCCTGGGGATTGGGGGGGCGCCCACGCTAGGCCACAATTGGCAATGCTTACCTTTTCGAGTGAGTGGCTGTAGGCGAGGCGTCGGTGAAGCGAGTACCCATGTGGCAAAGGGGAACAACTTATATAGGCTGGGGGTGGGTGGGCCGGAAGCGCCGAGTGGCGGAAAAGCATGGTGGGAAAAGCCGTGGCGGGAAAAGCGGCGAGCGGGCGATTGGGTGGACATGGGTGGCGGGGGTGTGGGGACAGGACCGGTTCAGGGATGTGGCCAGCCAGCTGGTATGGAGAACCACCTGCCACCCCCTTGCCCCTCTTAGCGCTTCCCTGCCACCCCCCTTGCCTCTTAGCGCCCCCTAAGTCATCCCACCGCCCCCCAGGGGGCGGTACTACCCACTTTGGGAACCACTGCTTTATAACAAAGCGATAAATTTTCTATTAATTCGGAGAGAAAGGAATAGGCTGCAACAGAATATAAAAACATAGAGGGATATCTTGTCCGCAAACTAGTAACCTTTATGTTCAAAGAAATTAGATTGATTTAAAATGAGTTTGCTTTCAGCATTATTTTCACCTATAGACAGAAATCTTGCCAAATTAAAGCAACTGGCTGCATCAATAAAGATATACTCTGAGAACATCTAGGGAGAAGCTATTTTCTAACCAAACTATGCAAACTTTGCTGTCTCTTGGTCCTCTGGAATGCAGCCACTCCCGCTTGGGAATCAAGACTACATTCCACCACAGCCTTGATAAGTTGGGAGGATGAGGGAGCCCAGTTGTACAATCCAACATGTCCTTATGTCAGACATGCACTAGTATCTACCTCAGGGTGTGCAATAAATACTTACTGCCCATATTATGAATCCATTCCATCCCATAAAAAATAGAACCATTCTTGATATTACTGCCAATCTGAACATCACTTTTCCTTCAGAGAAGTATGAGCTTTGCACATGTAATATTACAAATGGTAAGCATAATCAGAGTTCATGTGAATGAAGCTCTTGGTTTATGCATTACTTTTCTTGCAGCTTCCATCAAGACATTATAAGTACCCTATTTTCAAAATAGGCAATGTCAAGAAACTGGAACAGCAGCAGATTCAAAGATTTTGTTTATTCTAGTAACAGATTCTGGAAAACTTATCTCAGTTTTTCTCTATTTCATTTTGTATTCCTATGATTTCTTCTTACTCTCCTCCTCCTTTCGTTCATGTGTTCCTTTGTTTGCAATACATCACACTGCAGAAAATGGCTAGTGCTGCTTGATGATTCCAATTGCACAACTGAACTTTCCAATTTGCCAAGAATGATACCAGCAAACAGTTCAGGCACTGAAATGGGAAGAGCACCTAGATGCCAGAGAAATAATCTATAAAGTCACCCAACTGTACTGAAAATAAAACATGGAAACTATTTGTTGCAACTGCTAGTCATTATTCATAGCAAGGGACAGGTTGGGATGAATAAAACAAAAATGGTTATAGGCAATTTTCTTCTTTAAGAAAGTTCAGAATTTAAAACAACTTATTCCTGAGATACGATGACCTCCATAGTATTTACTCTTGCTGCAAACTTTATCCCATTCTGTGGGATTTCAGTGATAATAGGTAGACATTTAGAATACCATGCCTGACTGATTGCATAACAACATAATCCAAATGTTCCACTGCCATTGACTTTTTTTTCATATTCAGATAGAGCACATGAGAAAAAGCAAACAAGATAATGTAAGTGGTAATAAAACTGATAGATTAAGAGAAAGCAATACAGTGGAGGAGAAACTTAACTAAAAGCTTCTCACTGTAGAAGATGGAATTCTGCCAACTTAGTGAATCAGCTATAAGGACAATATGGCAATCTTTTATCTCATACCACACAGAAAAAGTAATAAAGAGGAAAGTGTCAGGTGAACCAAGTAGAGACAAATCATATTTTTTCTATAACAAATCTCAGAAAGTTAATTGAAGTGACCTAGAAAATAGATGACGTAGTTTTGTAATTTCACAACTTTGCAGATGAGCTTCCTGCAAAAGAGCAAATGGAAACAATACTTTCCAGATGGCCAAAGATACAATTTCACAAATATAAAGCCAACAGGTACTGCCAAGCCTGAAAAAAACCAAGGTGCTGAAACAGCTAGAATGGCTCTCTCATATAAAATCATTAATTATACAGTTGTGCTTTCTCTTTTAGAAAACCTGTCCTGATGTTGTTCTTGCAATGGTAAAAAGATTTCTCAACTATGTCTGAAAAAATGGATGCTTACATTTTCCATACATTACAAATATAGTCAAATTAAGTGAACTTCTCATGAGGTTATATTTGTGAAAACACATCCTCAGATTATTTATACAGGTAGTCCTTGACTTACAACAGTTTGCCTAATGACCGTTCAAAGTTACAATGGCACTGAACAAAGTGACTTATGACCATTTATCACACTTATGACCATTGCAGCATCCCCATGGTCATATACATTCGGATGCTTGACAACTTGACAACATTTATGACGATTGCGGTGTCCCAGGTTCCCGTGATCATCTTTTGCAACTTCTGACAAACAAAGTCAATGGGGAAACCAGATTCACTTAAGAAGCGTGTTACTAATTTAACAACATTCGATTAGCAAATGTGGCAAGAAATGTTGTAAAATGGGGCAAAACTCACTTAACAAATTTCTCTCTTAGCAACATAAATTTTGAGCTCAATTGTTGTAAGTTGAGGACTACCTGTATATCTTCTTTTATCTAGAAACAAAACTGGCACATGTGCTGATTTTTTTAATTTTATTTTTTTGCAATGTAACAATGAACTTGTAAGGTAAAATAAACACAGAGAGAATGACTGGCTCAAACTCATCCATGAGCATGACGCGGTCAGTTGGGGCTTCAACCTGAGCTTCTTCGAACACAGCTCAATATGCCTGGGGCAGATCTTTGTGAATTTACACAATTACAGTTTAAGACACAGCACATCAAACAATCCTTATTATCCTTTTCTCTCATTCTTTTAACACAATAAGCACATTCCGTCTTGCACTAGACTAATGTATTACTAATGATAGAATAACATCAATAGAATAAATCAATCACTCCATAGAATCCCATGATTTGCAACCCTGTGGTGATATCAATAAAGGAGTATATTTGTAGCTCAGGATTGAATTGAGGTGTCCTCGGTGCTCTCTGAGGTGGGTTGTTTTCTTGCAGACGCTTCATTACTTTTTTAAAAAAATATTTTTTAATTTATTTATTAATACTATAAGATACAAAAATACAAAAGGAAATAGTAGGAAAGATAGGGGAGGGAAAGGGGAAGAGAAAAGAGTGGGGAAAAGGGGGAAAAAAGAAAGAAAAGACGTTGACTTCCGACACCCTTTGGTACAGTAGAATAAAATAGTAACATCAAACTTCAACTTTTCACTTTTATAGTATAAACTAGTCATTTCTATAACAACAATCCTATCTAATCGGTAAAACCCAAAATCAAAGTTTCTTTTTTTTTCCCCACCTCAAGCACAAAGTCCAGAAGCGGCTTCCAAGTAGAAACAGAAGTAGTTGTATTTTTGTCTTTAATCAAAGCAGTCAGTTTGGCCATCACTGCTAACTCCATCAACCTCTGCAGCCATTCATCCATTGTGGGAATCAAAGTGTCCTTCCATCTGCAGACATTTCATTACTAATGATGTTACCTAGTTTGGGTAATGAAACGTCTGCAAGAAAACAAGCAAGCTCAGAGAGCACCAAGGACCCCTTTGTAGTGAGTCAAGAAGTTTTATACTTCATTCATGCTAGAACTTTTTTCACTTTTCATAAAGGATAAAATCATTTAGGGAGACAATTAAAAGTTACTCTTTCCCCATTTATTCCTTTCTGAGTTCCTCCCGGTACGGACTGGAGTCTTCTATATTCCATCTGCTAACAGATCATTGTTGGGGGACTCCAGTTGCACTACCCAACCATAACATCACCAACTTTACTATACCAAAGGAAGACTTCACTAAAGAAGACTTCCTTGATATTTCAATAGTTTCCATAGTTCAGGAAACTGTTTGTCTGATTTTTTTTATGCAGAGGAAGAAACAGTCAAAATGCCATTTGGATTTGGAGACCCACTTGTAAAAACCCTCAACAACCTTTCCTTTTGAGCATATCTTAATGAATGGTGACAAAGAGATACCAGATGTATACAGAAGAGGAACATACGTCCATGTGTCATTCAAACAATTAAGAATGTTATTTACTTTCTGTTAGATTAGAGATTTGCCAGCTTGACAGAACGAAGACGAGGCTTGAATTTAAACAGGAACCTTTATTTCTCCACTTCAGCACCAAAGCTTCCACTCAGCAAAAGGACAGCAACCAGACTTTGACAGCTCCTTTTATAGTGGAACTGTCAAACTCTCAACCAATAGGAATGCTTTATTTTCCCGCTAGCCGGCTGCTTGCGCTTTAACCAATCAGGCTTCAGCAAGCAGCCGGCTTGGCTTTTAGGCGGGGTCGTAAGTCGAGGACTTAGCGAAAGCGCAAGAAGCTGGCTTGGCTTTTCTTGGCGCGGTCGTAAGTCAAGGACTTAACACTTTCTGTGCTGCACAGTAAGAATATTATAGCAGAAAAGGAGCACCAGTTATCTTCCAGTCCTCTACTCTTCCAGTTGCAGAAGAGAAGTGCATATTCCAGTATTACTAAGACACTTGACTGATTTCCTATTTCTAAATAACCAATCTGTTCAACTGTGTAAGGCATGATTTTGTTCATATTGGTTAGGAATATATGATGAATGATAACAAAACATGGTCCTAAAATAGGATTTTCAAAAAGAAAAAATTGGGAAGGAGGAGTTCTAATGAAGCAATGTCCAATCCTTAGTATTCTCATCCACATATTGTACTTTTTCTTCTTGATAATTTGGCTTACATCAATGAAAAGACATCCCAAATAGTGTTTTGTTAGAATAAGAGACACTCACATTGTTCAATTTAATACCATCTCAGTAAATGAAATTTCATAAGAAAATTTTGTGTGGAAATACAAAACCAGAATCTTTCATTAATACATCAAAATAAAACCTTGTTAGCACAATATAACAAAATATATCCAAAAATGCTTTAAAAAAACTATGAACTTTTCCATATGTGTTTTTTTAGTGAAATGATAAAATGCTTTGGAATTAAATTTTACAATTTCCCTTTGCTTCAATTTATCTAAACAGTATTTTGAGCATGTAACAAGGAAAAATAACTTTAAGAATAGCAATCCAGAAAGAAAGAAAGAAAGAAAGAAAGAAAGAAAGAAAGAAAGAAAGAAAGAAAGAAAGAAAGAAAGAAAGAAAGAAAGAAAGAAAGAAAGAAAGAAAGAAAGAAAGAAAGGCCAATATCACTGAACTAGAGGAGCATTTAAATCAGATAACCAAAATCTTTAATCTTAGTTTATGCATAGTACTTTATGCCCCTTCTCTCTGTCTGTCTGTCTTTCTCACATAAAAACTGTGCTGCGGGATACAGATTTAAACCAGTGGGGTTTAGTTCAGATTTCCATTGAGGTTCATTCACATACCTGGGTAAAATCAGAGATTGCTTTCTTGGAACTTAACTTCATTATTCCACTTCTTGCAGTCTGGAAGGATGAAGAACAGACCTGACTTTCTTCTGTGTGACATATTTTCAGATATTTCAAGAATGTTTTTATATTTTACATTCTAGACACATGCTTTCCTTGGAACACAATGGAAAAATGGAGGGAGTAGCAATAATAATGCAAAATGCAATAAATTACAAAGTGAAACCTGAAAAAGAAGTAAATATGTAGGTTGACAAATGTAGCCTATTCCAGTAGGTCTTGCTTTATCAGTCCATCTTACAAGTCTAAAGTCTTGAAATATTATCTCAATCATCATTCATTAATATTGCTTATAAACCGGCCTTTGCAGATAAACATCTGGAAGAAATTAAGAGAAAATAAAGTACACTTTGTGTAGAGTACAAACACAGTTAATGCTTGTCCAGGCATATCATTGGGCAGTTCTTCCCTGAGCAATTGTTTCAGGATAGCAATAATGAAACATTAGCAGTGGAGTTAACTGAGTCTTTATTTCCAATCATATCTTTTGAAAGAGGAGCCATGTATCGTGTAACTTAATGAGAGTCGTAGGGTTCTTCCAGACAAATGGTTTCCAGCATTGCCACAAACACCATTGTTCTTTCTTTTCTTTCTTAATGTGTTTCCTCTGGGAAGAAAAATGATGGGGACAGTGCAGAGAAAAGACAAGAGGGTGACAAATAGAAAGAGCCTCTGCCTTAGGAGTAATGTGTACTTTGGTCTTCTGATCTTTGATTGGAAAAGCGGACTCTGTATCGCAGCCTTTCCTTCCCAGCCCAAGGACTGCAACCAGCCACAAGTGAAAATGTCATATCTAATCAAACTAATCCTCCCTTGAGGGATGATTGAATAAGAATATCATTTTTAAAGTAGGCATGGGGGAGAGACTCATACTTTGAAAAACAAGGAGGCAGCAGGCAGAAAAAGAAACCAGATAGGATGAGACCATCACTTCCTTCCAGATAGAAAGTTCAAATGAATTCCCCATTGCCTGTAAAACACAGTTATAACATATTATGGATTATGGGGTTTGCACTCCAGATTCATAATTCCTAAGTATATCCTGCAGGTGTCATACATAGAGTAGCTATAAGTGGGATTCATTGTGCTGTTTGCAATAGTGTTTAATGGCTAATAGGACACAAATAAAATGAGATAGGCTAGTTAGTTGAGTTTGCTTTCAGTAAATGGAGTTGGTGATTGATCTATAACAAACTCTTAGAATTCAAAGTATGGCTATCAGGAACAGTTGATAATGGAACATGCCATCATCATTTCACCTGCATTAGTATAGAGGATAAGGTTTTTTTTAATTAGAAGTAGGGAGACACCGGTTCTAGACCATTCTCAGCCAAAGAAAGTCACTCTGGGACTTTGGGCTGGTAAAACTCTCTGTCCCTCTTTTCAAGACCAGTTTATCTCACAGGATTACTCTGTGAAGAAAGATTGGGAGAATGAGTGCTATGAATACTACTTTGAGCTCCTGAAAGAAAAAGTGAGTTATACATACATACATACATACATACATACATACATACATACCCTGTTTCCCCCAAAATAAGACATCCCCTGATAATAAGCCCAATCGGGCTTTTGAGTGCATGGCAATAAGGCCAAGCGCTTATTTCAGGGTTCAAAAAAATATAACACAGAGTCTTATTTTCGGGGAAACACGGTACATACATACAATTTCTATCTGGGAAGTTCTCATTAACCTTCCATAGTCTTCTCTACACACACACACACACACATTTTTTCCCTTTCAGAGAAAAACAGAGATTGTAAGAAAAAGAAAATAGGGTAAGAATATGAGAATACAGGTATGAAAACGCTTGAGATAGCTAATAATTGCTTCAGATTCTCATATTATAATTCAAGTAGAAAAGTTCATTCTTCTATGCTGCTAATGCAGTCCCTTTTATCATCTATTACCAAGTTGGGTCCCCCCTGTTAACTACCAACCCTAAAATAATTGAATTATTATCCACTATTGACTTAAATATACAAATTGGCATCTGTAATACATAATAATGTATTAATAATAAAATAAATATCTTACACCAAAATGTCAGTCTGTAACTAGAAAAGAGCACAAATGTTTCCCATATTTGCTATTCATATCAAAGGATACAAATGCATACTTCCTTCAGGATATTTCAAGGATATCTACAAATAGGTACAAATTCAAAGATATTCACCCAGTGTTATAATTAATCAGCAATGCATTGAGAAGTAAAACAAATAAAAAATAAGATACTTGCTATGTGGATCCACTAATTTCTCACACCTAAGACTAGTAAAGATTCTCATTTTAAACAAGGCAGAAGGTCCGTTTGGGAAAAAATGACAAGAACTTGCTTTAAAGAAATTTTAAACATCGATAGAAAAAAAATCATATGAAATATACATATCACATCAGGAGTGGGTTCTAACTTACCTCGCTGCTGGTTCGCTTCCTCCCGCGCCGTGTGGGTGTGCTGTGTAGGCGCGCCGCGTGGGCACGCGCGCGCATGCGCAGTGCCGAAAAATCCAAAAAAAAAATTAAAAAACAAAAGCTGAAAACAAGATGGCGACGCATGCGCAGTGCCAGAAACTCGGCTTCTGCGCATGCGCAGAAGAAAAAAAACTGGAAAAAAAATAAAAAAAATTTAAAAAAAGATGGCAGCACCCACGGACCGGCACCCACCGAACCGGATCCGTGATGTCACTGTTATGTCACCAGCGGGTCACTACCGGTTCGGGAAAACCAGTCCGAACCGGGAGGAACCCACCTCTGTATCACATGTTGAGCAGCCAATACCCATAGGTATAAGAGATGACCAGGCTGAGCCCAAGGGAGAGGTCAAACATGTCATCAGTCATAAGTCCCTTCACCACCACAAGAGATCTAAGTCCAGCCCACCTTGAATTCCATTGACTCTTATCTACCACCAATTTGCTTGGACTGTTAGTAGTTCAGATTCTTGTAGAGAGCTTAATTTGCAATAAATCTTTATAATATTTGAACTGACTGGATCTTTTGATGTCCCTGTCACTTGACAATAATTTTATAAAATAATACATGTGTTAAACCTCATATCTGTTTTTCTAAATGATTAATCTAATTGTGCTGTAACTGTTACTCCCAAATTCCTTGATGATAAGGGAAAACCAATTGGAGAAGGCTGCCTTTCCTAAAAGCCTTTTTAGATAGCTGTCTAAATTTGCAACTTTCTTAGCAAGCCTTCAGTTTCAGGAAAGAGAAATATTTCAGTCCTAGGGCCACATGTAATATTTCTGCTATGGAAAATTGCACACTACAAATGACTGGAAAAATTGTTAATGTTTTAGTCTAATGCACAAATATACTTTCATGAGTTATGTGGGCATAATCATCCAGGGTGTCAGTATAATATATAGTAGAGGCTTTCTCTTTTTCATGTTGACATTAATTTTGATGACTAATTTGAATAAACATTTGTTAACTAGCAAAAAATGGCCTGTTATGATATCCAGTTTTTCACCAAGTTATACAGAGATTAATTAACAAACTCTGATTTTTTTTCTATGTCAAATTTATTGAATGCTGTTCCAGATCTGCAATTAATACAGCAATGATGTGTCTGTACCCATACATGTGTTTGTATCAAGCACATATACATACACATCCAGAGAGCCAGACAAGTTTTACATTGTTGTTAATAGAATCTCCCAAAGTAAATCTAAACCAGTGGTTCCCAACCTTTTTTGGGCCATGCCCCACCTAAGCATCTCTAAAATCCTGATGCTCCCCCACATCACATATAATTCTTACTATTCAAAAAGTGAACTCCTACTCACGCGGAGGAAGCCTAAAAGGCCATTAACTTGGTTTAAACAAGGTTCCAATTGCCCCCATTAAAAATCAAATTGCCCCCCTGTGGGGCGTGGGCCCCACGTTGGGAACCACTCATCTAAACAGTTTTCCTATCAATGATAAGATTCTGCTAGGTTTTAGTAGAAGCCATTCTGCAAAATTTCCAACATATGCCTTGGGCATACTTGAATATATCTAGTCACATGGAACCCTTGGTGCTAGCCAGATTGTAAACTTAACAGCAAATACCATCACTAGCCACTGCCAGAATGGATGCCCATTGCTCCAAGAAATGCTTCTTTCTAATAGTATGTAGATATACACACATACTGTTAGTCTTGTGGGTTAGCCAAAAGCACATTCAGAAGTATTGGTTATAACTTTATTATAAGATTACATTAAAAGAATTTTGCAAGTCTGAAAGTGTATTTCTCCCATAAGATACAACCCAAGATTCTAGGGAAGGTCCCTTCTGAGATGTTTGCCACTGTGATAAGCTGCCACTTGTCTGACCGTTGCCTTGGCTGTGGTGCTTTCCCCATCTCCCAAAGTCATTTCCTCATACCATTATACATACCTGTCTTTATCAGTTATGGAATTAACTCCTTCCTTTTCTTGCCCCTATGAGTATTATTCGGTGTGATGGCCCATAAGATATTCTAGTAAACCACAGAAAGGTACCTGAAAGGCAAGAACACTCAAACCAGCACAAATTTTAAACAAAATTCTTGTCAGGCCTCCTAAACAATATTCTTCAGGCAAGTTGGTTACATTTTTTTTAACTGGTCACAACAAAAGAATAAAGTAGCTAGGAAGAGGTCATATCTAGACCTCTTGGACTAGAAGACCTCCAAGGTCCCTTCCAAATGTGTTATTCTGTAGACATTTTTTTCCAGACATGAATCTTGCAATGTTGGGAGTAAATATGAGCTCTTCAAGTAGGCAAGGTCAAGGAAGAGTCACAGCAAGGATTTTAGGTATAGACTGTATCCTACGTCAGATTATGTCATATTAACATAATCTTGTAAACCTGCTTGAAATCTTCACTGTCTCTTTTTAAGGGCAACAATATTAAGGTGGAGCTGTTCCAGGCTGCTTTCTCACACTGCCTACTTTCCCAGGGCTGCACAAACTTTCACCTTTCCCTCTTCCTTCTCAAGGCCAGAACTTAATTTCTCTACAATAAAGGTGACCCAAATGTGGAAGAAATAACATGTTTTTAAAATACAAAATCCCATAGAACATCTCTGTCATCATTTTAATTTTCAACCCCTCCCCCCCCAAATCCCATGTGTCTCATAATGATGCTGCAAACTTATACCCACTACTTC
This sequence comes from Thermophis baileyi, assembly GCA_003457575.1. Lineage (NCBI taxonomy): Eukaryota > Metazoa > Chordata > Lepidosauria > Squamata > Dipsadidae > Thermophis > Thermophis baileyi. The sequence goes on from QLTV01004392.1 coordinate 997,095, forward strand.
GAACTAAGCTCAACTGAAAGCAACATCACTTGCTTCTAAGTGAAAATAAATAGGATTGCACTGTTCCCAATTTTATGGGTGCACAATATGACCTTCTTCCATATAAAATAGAACTTCAGCCTTCATCACCTACAACAGAAGTATGGAAGCATTAAGTCTGTTGTTTTGCACATCTATTTTGCAGAATATACTTTATTATAAAACATTCTACTAGTACCGGTAATAGTGAACCTCCTACATCAGGGTTTCTTGGACTGTAACCTTAATCACAAGTAAGAACACTGCAGCATTTCTTAGAAGCATCGGTATCCATTTCAGCACATGTGAATGAATTAAATGTTTTCTTTGTTATGACAAATACCTTGCTCTGGAAACAGAAATGAAGGCTGCTGTGCTAATATAAATTATTAAGTCTGAATCCTGCTTATATATTGAACTTGTTTATCCTTGTCCAGTTTTGTCAAACTTAATGTGATATAGCCCCCACTGGATGTACAGAGGTTTTGAAACCTGCTTTTAAAAAGCCCCCTAGCAAAACAAAGATGGCATCAAGTGAACATCATATGTCACATATTTATTGGTAGCAGAACTTCCTCTCAGCAGTACAGATAGGAGATTGCTGAACCTTTAAAAGGGAGCTAGCCAGTATTAAATTGCTTACATTATGGAAGCAGGCCAGCAAACTCAGAGACAGATCCACAGTTCTGATACGATAGGATTTCGCATTATTATTCTAAGCACAGGACCAAATACAATTGTTGAACCAATCAGACAAGTACATTTTCCTTGTATCTCCCCAGCCTGATACTGAACACCAGGCAAATATATTTCTCAATGCTGCTGGGTATCACATAATTCTTGTTATCACAGAGTGATATTCCATCAAGGACATAGCTGTCCAAACTTTGATACAGTCCTAGATTAACACGGGGCATTTATTTAGTAAAAATCCATGCTAAACTCTGTGGATTTAAAACCTTTTAAATCTAAGCCACCACGTGAAAATGCCATTATTCAGCATCTGTGTCTTTTTGTCCTTAGTCGTAATATCCCACCCTGCAGAATTTTTGACAAAAAAACAGCTGCTGGAATGAAAGAAAGTAGTAGAAAGAAGAAGTAGAAATCATGCTTTTCTTGATTTATGAAGTTCAGCATAAATACATTAATCAAAACTCTATATAGTTGAAAGATAGAAAAACAAACTGGAGCACTTCTGAATGAATTATGAAAGTTATTCAATACAAGAAACATTACTCACAGATTTATGGGGATATGTGGATAATAATATAGGAAGCCTCTCACTTTTTTTTTTTTAGAAAAGGATAGTAAGAAAAAGGAATGAAGGATCAGAAATTAATCTGGTGAGTTACTCTAATAGGTATGAAGCCTTTATTAATTGGAAATATTTTGGATTTAAGTGCTACACAGATCTTTGCTCAATATTGCCAATTGCTTTTCCTATTCAGGGAAAATAAGCAACAGATCCAGTCATACAAACAAGTGTATTTTTATTTCCATCTATATACATTACATCAACATTCTTCAAGATATGTTTTCATTTTTTGTTTAAACTTTATCCCCTATGTGCTTGCCACAAGACATCAAATTAAATTAATTGTAATCAACTGGAACATGTATAAATTAAAAGTTCATTTTGAAAACTCAGTCTAGAGAGGATAATCAGTAAAATTAACTTTTGAAGGATAATAGTATCTGAATACTTAAAAATTTTAAAAGTACATGAACATTCTGATATTATGTTTATTTATCTAAAAGTGCTGTATTCTTTATTTAATATTATTTCATTGCTTAGTATTTAAAATAGTTTATACTGATGTAAATCAGCTGTAAATCATTGTTCATACATTAAAGTAATCATGACAATGACTTCTAACACATAATTAGCAATGTGTAATCCTTAATCTTCCAATGTTACACAACTAAAACTTAGTTTCTACAGTGTTAATATTTTAAGAACTCATTCTAAAAGCCTTTTTTTTTCTAAAGAGTGTGAATAACATGAATGTTCTAAAATCAAAAAATACTCTTGTAATAAAGTGAGTGGTACGCCTTTTAAAATAATATCAGCAATGAATATTATTCATTTTGAGGAATTTCAGTCTATATCTGAATTCCCTAGAAATATCTTGAAAAATTCTAAGTAGCAAAATAAGAAATGGAATATGGTTTGCATGCCAAAACCAAGTTGCAGTAGATTTTTCTTTGCAATTTCAGAACTGCTTGGCGTAAATTTAAAAATTAAGCCTGCATTATAATATGGAGATAAATATAGTAAATTATTCTTGCCTCTTTTCTATTTGCCATGCTGTTTCATATACCTGATTATTAATGCTTATATATATTGTTATTTATGTCTTTAATATTCACTCATAATTTTTTTTCCGATTGAGAAATGTTTGTCCTTGACAAAGCAGAATCCATGGCTGAATCAAGAGAGTACACATCCAGCAAGTGGGAAAAGACATTATGCAAGAAACCAACTATTGGAGTATTGTATGACCATTGCCAATTCCCTTAAGATAGAATCTAACATCTGTCTTTCTTTTATGACCTCATGATAGACATGCTATTCTGCATATGACCCTTTGAAAGCCTTGTGTAAACTAATTGCTACATTTTCATGTATCCAACTTATTCAACAGTAATTGGTACCGATAGAAGAATATTTGTAGCTCAGCGTTGAAATGAAGAGTCCTTGGTGCTCTCTGAGCCTGGCTGTTTTCTTGCAGACGCTTCATTACTGAAACTAGGTAATATCATCAGTGCTAGCTGATGATTTCTAGCACTAACGATGTTACCTAGTTTGGGTAATGAAACGTCTGCAAGAAAACAATGAAACTCAGAGAGTATCAAAGATCCCTCAACACTATATGAAATTATTTTCCTTCTAAGCCATCTTTACACCCAACTACAAAACAAACAAAAAATGAAAACAAAAACCAAATAGAATATTACTTATAAAAATCATATAATCTTGCGCACATTTTACTAATTTCAAAGATAGCCACAAAGAGACCTATGATTGGATTAATATACTTTGGGTTTCATTGAATTAATCCAATTAATATTTTGGCAACATGAGGCAGCTATGTTTATCTGGATTTAGCTTCATGCAGGGTTTAGCTGGATTTAGCTTCATGCAGTAATCCCTATCTACCTTTATTTGAAAATATTGTGGAAATGAAAATGTTGATTAGAACATAGAATAACTTGTTTTCCTAATAGAGAGGGAGGGAGGGAGG